>JAVXUL010062522.1:0-10167 GCA_035590515.1 Trichilia minutiflora
AAGATACAAATCAAAATCAAAGATATTTAACACTAAGGGACTTTAGTGAAAAAATCCCAAGGGCTCTTTAGAAAAAAACCATTAATAGAAGACTTATATTTTGGACACATTTATAAATCAACTTATGACCTCTTTTTATAATAAAAAGACAAACCAATAATCCACCAACTTGACCAACGTGGGATAATAATCAAATCTCACACCCAACAGTTGGTCCGTACATGACCTTATCTTTTGCAATAGTAACATTAAATCTATGCCTTATTCTTGCCCTTTTGTTGATCACGTTATTGTGGCTCACTTTGATTTTCACCTCTTCCATTATTACCGAACTTGCCTCTTCCTCCTTTTTTACAAAAATTTCCTCTTTTACGACCACGGTTTGTAGTCTCCACCTCTTTCTTGATTTGAAGATTCACCTCTAATCTGAAAACCCTTCTCCTCAGCCTTCTCTTTACGAATTAATCTGGCTTCATGGGATTGAAGTGAACCCATGAGCTCGTCAAAAGAATATTCCGATAGATCTTTTGACTCTTCAACCGCAGCAACAATGTAATTGAATTTTAGAGTAAGACTTCTCATTTGGTTGACAAGTGCTGCAACCTTTGTTAAGTAATTTTGTACTGTTTCTCCAATCTTTAATTTTAAATTCTCGAAATCCTGACAAAGAGTTTGCAACTTAACAGAGATCACTTTGACCGAACCTTTATACGCCTTCAACAAGATGGACCAAGCTTCTTTAGCTGTTGTTGCAATAGCAATCTTCCCAAAAATTGATTCATGCTGCCTATTGTATGAAGAACAATGCTTTTGAGTCCTTTTTTCTATTCTCATGTAACCTCACATCATCATTAGACTCAAGAAAGTCATCTTCAAATAATTCCAAAAGCGCCTGTAATTAAAACGAAGTTTTTATCTTGACACATTAGAATTCAAAATTTTCTTCCTTGAAAATTAGAATTGCTGGCTTCGATAAATTAACCATGTTACCATTTGTTGATGTCATTTGAGAAGAGAAAAAAAAATTGTTGCCCAAAAGAAATCGTAACCTAGTTCTAATACCAATTACTGAGGATCAAAAAAAGAATTTAACTAGTAATAAAAGAGAAGATAATTTGAATAATTGCTGAGGTTTATTTGCATTTCAAATGAAAAAGCTATATTTTTAAAAATGATCAAAAAAACCACCTCATATAGGTATTACAAAATAGCTGCTTAAATAGAGAAATCTTAGGACACGTAAATAATGTCATGATTTTAGCAATAAACTAGGCGCTACCAACATGTATCATATTCTCAGTAAAAGACTTAATAAACAGAAGACAACTTCAACAAATTCATTCAGAGACTTTGGATTACTTTAACTAACAGATTTCTCATCATTTTTTGTAAATGGAACGAACATTTTTGTCAAAAAAGAATTATGTAAGCAATTTTTATTTTAATGACAGAAGAATACCCGTGGTTGTGTCATGCAGTACCGGATAGAGCTGGAGAGAACCAGACTGCTGGTTCTGGAAGCAGTTGACAAGCTTGATCGGCTTGGACTATTGCAATGGCCAAGGTAAATGATGTTATCTTTCATTTGTTTATCGTCTGATTTCCAGGAATCAAATCCCGTTTACCGTTTTCAATAGCAATTCATTGGTTTTGCATGGAGCACGTAGCAACTCCAAACATGCCTTTAAAAGTTCTGGACATGGCAAGGCAAGCGCATGGTGGCGCTAAATCTCTGGGCCAAAGCAAGAACTCTAAGAATTATAGACGGACCTGATGAAAGTGCATTTGGGAACCATTGCTAAGTTAGAGTAACAAAGAGCTAGGCTTCGAAAAATTCACTCAGAAATATCAATCATCTGGGGGAAATATTTTTCTTCCAATTTATAAAGTTAACAGGGAAAATGAGAAAAAATAAATAAATAAGAGAATAATTTGGAATGTGAGAAGGTATTGTTGTATATTTTCTTTATTTGATAAAATCAGTCAACACAGCTGTTATTTTCAGAAAAACGCGATCCCATGAGTGAAATAAAAGTAACCAACCGCATATTTAACCGGAATCAGCGGAACAAGCGTATAGCTGTCCAAAAAGATGGTGTCCAACTGAGCTAAGCTTCACCGGGCATAGCAGGCCAAAAAGATGGTGGTCCAACTGAGCTAAGCTTCACCGGGCATACCAGGCCAAGGATGCACCGGCTCGTTATCCTTCCACTGTTGGGAGCGGGAGGTTTGCGCTGCTCTGTGAATCCAGCCTCACGCGGTACCCTCCGCTCTAAGAACCACGTGATTCAAGCCTTCGCCCAAACCACATGGTCCAACTCTCAACTTGGAACGGGCGGGCCAGAAGCGGCACCATGGACCTCCCCTGGTGGCTTAGCACATTGTTCTGCCATCTTAATGCCCTCACTTGAGTCACAAGCTAACGTTACTTAGCTCGGCAGCCAAACGCTGGATCTAGCTATTTATTAAGACTTGTATATTGCTCTTTCTCAACCATGTGGGATAAGCATATAACAGAGTTATGGGTTTGAGATAAGCTAATAATATGCTCCTTCCAGGGAGTAAAATAAACTGATAAGATCCAAGTTTTTGTAATTTGTATTGAGAAATTTGAGAATAAGCTTGTATTCTACAGATTAATTACTCCTTTTTGGGTACAATATCGGAATTGAGGATTTGGGTACAATAAGAGCCATTTTTGTGTTGAAAGACAGAAAGCGCTGCAAAGCAACTTTAGAACAGCCAAGAGTGAGTTTATAGGTTAATTAATTTGATTTCTTTTAATAAATAACAAGTAAAATATTTAATAAAATTACAATCACTAGTGAATAGTATTAAAGTTCATATCGTATCCATAATAAGTTTTATAATTATATAAAACTGAAAGAGGTATTTTAATTAAATTTGCCACAAACAATACAGCTAAGTATATAAATTAAGTATATTATTATATCCATTACTGGATAAAATCCCATGGCTATATTAAAGATATCCCATAGCCAGTCATCTGCGCAGCTAAAGGATTAGCAAGAAAGATTTTTATGAACGTGATTACAGTCATTTAAATTTAGAATAAAATTAGCAGCACTTAATCTATTACTTTCTTTGGCGCTAGTTTCCTTGACAGAAATAACCACCATTCAAACAGCTTTTCTCCTCGTCTTCCCTGCTTCTTCTCTATATAATTACCTCTTTGACACAGATTTATAATGAAGTCAGAATCCAAAGGGTATTTACAACTTTGTAATACAGGAGGAAATCAAGCCCAACAGCCCTGTTTAGCTTTCATTTCATCAGAGAGAAAAACAAATATACGTGTATATATATATATATATAATTAGGTTTTTGATCCCTGTCTTCTTGTTAATTATTTCTCTTACGTCGGTGAGTACGTAAATCACGTTGTGTTTGTACGTGCAAGATGAATTTTGGAAATGAATCCCAGCAGCAGCAGAAGAAGAAGATTACAATTATCAGTATCTCTTCCTTGTTTCTGGTGGCCATGGTTGTTGGCATTTAGTTAGTGCTGGCAGAAAGTATGGTACCAGAGACAGCTACAACGATGCTGCTCCTGGACGTTCCGATAAGATTACTACATCATCAAAGGCGATCAAATCTACTTGTCAACCCACTGATTACCAACAAACTTGTGAAACGAGTCTCACAAAATCGGCTGCAAATGAGACTGATCCTAAGGAATTGACCAAGGTAAGTTTAGATAGACGAAATCAAATTTGCCACGAAGAGCTCGACCACGTTGCAAGAAGCTGCCAAGGATCCGAGAACAAACCAGGCTCTCGAGAATTGCCAACATCTCATGGAATATTCGATCCATGATTTGAACAGATCGGTCACTTATATGGGTACGTTTGATATTACAGATGTCCATAATTACGTTAAATACCTCCCAGTTTGTCTCACCGGCGCCGTCACGTTCCAGGAGAGTTACATTTATGAGTTCGAAAACATAACCGGTTCAGATGCCGGAGAGAAAATGAAGAAGCTGTTGAATACTTCAAGGCAACTCATAGCAAATTGTCTTGGCATGGTCACTGATTTGTCTTGGATCATTAAATCTTAGAGTACTGATACCACGAATAGACTGCTGTTTTCTGATAATGAAATTCCTTCATGGGTTAGTGACAGAAGGCGTAGACTTCTGGCGGAAATTTCGGCAACCAGTAAGCCTGATGTTGTTGTCGCTCAGGACGGAAGTGGAAAGTATAAGACAATCTCTGAAGCTCTAAACGAGTATCCCTCTGAAAACCCAACGAATAAGACCTTTGTTGTTCACATCAAAGAAGGAATTTATCTTGAGTAGGTGACCGTCACCGAGAAAATGACCAACGTTACGTTCATCGGCGACGGAGCCACAAAGACTACGGTTACCGGCAACAAGAACTATGCGGACGGAACCCAAACAATTGATACAGCAACAGTTGGTATGCCTTTTTCTCCTCAAATCATCGATCACATTGAGACAATAGTCAATTCTGCTGTACCATAATGTTGGGCTTGTTTTAAGTCATACTATGCCGTAAAGAAGATGTTCGTTACCTTCTTTAATGAATCCATCATGTTGGTCTACATAAATATCCTCTTCAAAAATACTAATAAACCATTGTTTTTGAGCAACGAAAGCAATGAGAATTTTGATTGTATTATGCCTGGCAATAAGAGTAGATGTGTCCATATAGTCGATACTAGCTTTTGTGCATAAGCTTAGTTACTAATCTAGCCTTGAGCTTATTGACAAACCCAATAGAATTGCGTTTGGATTTGTAGATCAACTTTGACCCAAATCACTTTTTTGTGAAGAGATGTTTCAACTTGTTGAATTTCTGATCACCATGGATGCGCGCAGAGACATCCAAATCTTTGTGACAAAATATATTCTCAGAGAATTGATAGAATTACACCAATTTCTCTCTTGATAGATTTTGAAGAATTTTTCATGTATGTACAATCTGCCTTCCACTGCCTATTTATAAGAAATTAATTAGCTGTTATTTTGGACCGTTGTACGGTTTTATTTGGACACAAACTTTGATGAACCATTGTGTCTTGTCTCTGCCCGAAATCATTACAACCTTTGTGTGTTGTGTCTGCCCGGAATCATTACAACTTTTCTGCATGTGTCCTTTGATCATTATCCAACACAACTAAATCCCAAGTATCATTATTTTCTATCATGTTAATCTCCTCCTACATTGCAGACATCCATTCAGCATATTTTGAAGCTTCATGAAAATTTCTGGTTCAAGGAAGGCTAAGCTACATCTATCATAAATTTCATAAAGAAATTTAGTCTTTCTGGTGGGAGATTCAGAGGAAGAAGATGACGAATCTCTTGGAGAAGGATGAAGGGACACTAGCATCGAAATCCGGTTCTATGCTAGAAGACTAATCAATATGAATATTTTCTGGTTGAGAAATTTGAAGGTGACGGGTGAAAGATAATCTTTGTTCTATGTTATATTCCTCCCAATTCCCATAGAGCATCTCCATCAAATTTTACATCACAATTGATAACAATTTTTCTATTTTTAAGTTAAAATTCTATACCCTTTTGATTAGGAACTGCAGCCAAGAAAAATACCACGATCAACATTTTCTTCAAGTTTGTGCCTTTTCTCACCTGGGACACGAATATAGTATTAAGAACCAAATATTCTTAAGTACTTGGTAGATGGTTTATGATTACTCCATGCTTCAAGAGGAATTTTCCTTTAACTGATCATGTAGGTAACCTATTTAATAAATAATCAGCGGTATTGATAGCTTCACTCCAAAATTTCTTTAGCATTTTCTTCTCAAAAAACATGCTATGAGCCATTTCCATAACTATTCTATTTCTATTTTTTTTCTCAAAAGACTTCATTTTGTTCAGGAGTGTTAGCAACTATCAATTGATGATGGACTACTTCGTCTTCAAGAAACTGCTCAAATTCAGAAGAGGTGTATTCCTTACCTCCATTTGATCTAAGATTTTTGATTTTGTAGTCACTTTGAATTCCAACCATACTATTGAATTTTTTGAAAATAGAGTATACATCAGATCCCTGTCTCATAAAATGTACCCATGTCATTCTTGAAAAATCATCAATAAATAAGATAAAATATTTGTTTTAATTAAGAGTTCAAAGTCTTCATGAGTCTACATATATCAGTATGTATCAATTTCAACTTTTCATTGGCTCTCCATGCTTTACCAATAGGAAAAGATTGTTTTTGTGACATGCCAAGTTGACCAGTATCACAAACACTTCACATATATGGAGAGGAGGTAAATTCAATACCATTTCAATATCATGAAGAAGTTTCAAGGTATTTAGATGAGAATGATAAAACCTCCTGTACCAACGTCAAGTTTCATCAACTTTAACCTTCAACGCATCACATGATTGTGCAACTGTAGAGAAAAACTCGTCTTTCATGGGAATAACTGCAATCTCCTTATTTAAATAATCATAAATAGAACATTAATTATTCCCAAATATAAGAGTATAGCCATGCATCACCATTTGAAAGACACTGAGTAAATTTTGATCAATATTCGGTACATAGAGAACATCACGAATGAATTTTGTACCTTTCTTTGTAAAAACACCAATTGTTCCTTTACCTGTCGCTTGGATGACGTCTCCATTACCTCCTCTGAAATTTAAAGATTTCTGCTGATGTTTAAAAGGAAATTCCCTTTTAGATGAATTTTTACTTAGTCTGTTAATTCTCAGCTCGTGTGCTTCTAAAGCACCAATTAATTTAGTCACAGGCAACTTACTAATGTTCTATGGCAGCAATAATAGAATCAAATTTTACAGGTAGAGAAATCATCATCTTCTCAACAATACGTTGATCAGAATCATATTGCCATACAACTTCATTTGATTTATAATTTCTAACATTTTAGAAGAGAAGATCTTAATAGATTCTGACTCAGACATCTTCAAATTAGCAAAGTCTCTTCTCAAACTTTGAAGTTTAATGAGTCTCACCTTTTCTGTACCTTGATTCTCTTCTTGCAAAATAATCCATGCCTCTTTAGCTATTGTAGCATTCATGATGCTAGGGAAAAGCTTCTCTGACATAGCATTTTGTAAAATAAAGAGGGCTTCGTATTCTTGAAGAAGCACTCCTTTGATTCTTTTTACTCATCCTCTGTCAATTGTGACAAATCTGGTGGAGCTTCATAACCAACCTCCACAATATCCCATAAATCGATAGCCATAAGAAAAGCCTTCATCTTTATGGCCCAAGAATCATAATTTTCTCCTGAAAATATTGGTGCAGAAGGAAGAGAAGTGCTGGTGGAAGTCATCGTCAATTGTTTGAAATTCGAAATTGATGATCCACACTGGAAGGATCAATATGGTCCGATACCATTTGTTGATAATTCAAGACATGAAAAAAAATGGTAGAGAAGCTCAATTGATAACTTCAATGGTTCGTTTCATCTCATTAGTTTGACAATTATTAAATACATGAAGTATCAGGAACACACACTTTCCAACTACTAATAAAACAAACAAAAGTTGGTCACAAATTCATCAAAGGAGGCTGGACTTGTTCTCTTTCTGACGACATCTCTCTTCCTTCTAAAAAGCATCATAGATTTACAATAACCATGATTAGCAGTTCATCTTTCTTCCTTCTGAAAAGCATCGTAGATTTACAATAACCATAATTAGCATTCTAAAATGAGCCGAAGACTTGTGGTTCACCTTTTTTTCAAGTGGTCATGATTAGTAGTTCGTCAACTCACACAAAGTCAATAGACTCTTCAACTTTAAGACTTTTGTTGGGGGAAGAATAAAATATGAAAAGCATCGTAGATTTACAATAATCATGATACTGCTATTGATAGTATTTTTCTTTTCTTGGTGATTTCAGCTATTGTAGGTGCGAATTTCATTGCGAAGGACATGGGATTTGAGAGCACAGCAGGAGCTATAAAGCATCAAGCTGTAGCATTGCGTGTTCAAGAAGAGAATTCAGTTTTCTACAACTGCCAAATGGATGGGTACCAAGACACTCACCCCCACGCTCACCGTCAATTATACAGCGACTGCACCATTTCCGGCACCATTGATTTCGTCTTCGGTGACGCTGTTGCAGTTCTCCAAAACCGCAAATTTTAGTAAGGAAGCCCATGAAAAACCAACAATGCATCGTTACTGCACAAGGACGAACCAAATCCAATGCCGTCTCCGGATTCGTTCTCCAAAACTGCACAATCACCTTCAAAAACGATTAATACCCAATGAAGGATGTAAATGGGCCATGGAAGGAGTTTTCAAGAACAATCATCATGCAAAATGAGATAGAAGAAATCATTCAGCCTGAAGGATGGTTACCGTGGGCCGGCGATTTCGGCCTCAGCACTTGCTGGTACGCTGAGTATGGAAATAGAGGAGCTGGTGTTCAGTGCAAACAAAAAGAGTTACTTGGCAAGGTATCAAGAAGATTACTCCTCAGCAAGCTGCTGATTTCACAATCGGAAAGTTTTATACAGAAGAGTTTATTAAAGCTTCTGGTGTACCATACAGAGTTGTTATGATGAAAGTGTAGAAGATATAATGAAAATGAATGGAGGATAATCGTAGAACCTACAGCAAGCATAACCCTATTTAGTCTTTTAGCTAGTTTCCTCTTCATATTCTCTCTAACTTCCTTATTCATCCCTGCGTCAAATAGGAAGTTTAGTGTCAATTTTTTTTTTTTAACTTCAGATGTTGAAAAGTATGTGATAGAAATCTTAATTTAAGATTGTGCTATATGAAATTAAAATATAATTCATGATAAATATGCATATTTTATTTGGCTGTTATTATAACTTATAGTATTTTCAAAACATCAAGTCTTCTTTTTTATTAGCAGCCACCTTAATGGGACAAAAGTAAATTTCTTCTTTAGGGTTTTAAATGTTCTTAATATTCATTTTTTATGTAGAGTTAAAAGAGGAAACCTAATCATGGAGACCTATCTTTATTTTAGTTGGTCTTTATTGAAGCTAATTACCAAATTAAATATTTTATATGATCATATTTTAAAATATTAGTCATAAAGTTAACGTCTCAAATAATCCAGTCTAATTTACTATAGGATCTTAGACTATGACGATTAATGCATCCTTTATTAACACACAATCAATTCAAAATTACAAATATTATCAATTAAATTGACATGAATCTTAGGACTAATATAGTAAAATATGATGTTCTGATGGGACCATAAATAACATCATAATCTTATCGATCCTCTTATTGTTTCCTTCTCTTATCCTTTAATAATGTATAAGGAAACTATTTGACTCTAACGAGTTTATATATCCATGACTACTATTTATTCTCAAAAATCTTATATAGTATCAATGTATATATTCAATTTAACCTTAACAAGCGCATATTCTTAACTATTATTACTTTATTCTCGAGACTTTATATGGTATTAATGGGCATGTTAAATATAATAGTTATATTACACAATAAACACGAATGATGATCATCATATAATAATATAATAAATAACCCTTAATCCGTATTTTATATATATATATATACACACACACAATCAGACTCCCACTAATTCAAAGTATTATTAAATTCTATATACCCATATTTATAGCATACAACTCAAAAGTTATGGGCTTCATATCTTTGATTAAAACATCTAACCTAAAATCTATCTCGATGTTTTACAATATCTTTCTTTTTAACTAAATTCCTGACTGTAAGATAATCGATCTTTATGAGGTTCTATTCATTGTTAATCCTGTTATTTTTAAAATAGAATGTAGTCACACGATAAATCTTTATAGGCTTAACTTAGAGATCGAATTAACCACTTAAAGCTCTTAAATCAAACATTTGAGCTAACCATCATGAGTAGATACTCCATGACATACATCATACTCTATATACTTGGTTGAGAAAGCTGTTAGAGTTTGTTTTAATTCTTTTATAGGAATTGGCTCTTTTGTTCAATATAAAAATATAACTAATAGTTGATATTAGGTCATCTAGACATCCTGATACAACCGGTCTTGGCAAGGAGGTTCAACGCCATAATATACAACAAGACAAGCTATACATGCCTAATGGTCCAATTATAAGGCAGCAAGTTTCAAAGGTTAAACAAGCAATACAAGCTTTTGTTCAAAGCCAA
>JAVXUL010062533.1:0-10167 GCA_035590515.1 Trichilia minutiflora
AATATTTGAAAGTTTCATGAAATGTTTTTGTGTTAAACAGATTTTGTATAAGCCTTACAGGCCTACATGTGGTATCCGGTGTTATTGGGTACATCCTGGAGGTTTGTGGCGTTGTCATAGGTGGGACCCACGGGTCGGGTCGTGACAGGTAAGTTGCCTCAATGCACATCTCGAAAAGACTTAAAATAAAGAAGATTAAGAAGGCACTACCTACTACGAAATCCAAAACAACCAAGCCGAAGGAAAAAATATTTCTAATGTGGGATTAATAGGCATTGAAAAAGAAGCTGTCCAAAATATTTAGAAAGTCTTAAGAAGACTAGGACAGGTTTGTATAGTAGTTGTGATTGAATATAAATTAAGTATTGATTCTAATATTCATTCTTGAGTTATTGACTCAGCTATTACATTTTATATTTAGGTAACTTTGTAGGTAATGCTAAATAGTTTAGTATTATCAGGCAATGGGATTACCTTACGAATGGCTAATAAAGCAATAGTTACTGTAAAAGCCATTGGTTCGTGCGAGTTAAAACTCATATCTAGGCACTTTTTGAGATTAGAAAATGTTTTGTATTTTACTTTTACTGTTAGAAATATAATTTTTGTATTTATACTATGTAAAAATGGTTACTTTGTACAGCTTAATGAAAACGAATGTTTATTATATTTTAAAAATATATGCGTTAATAAAACAATCAATATAAATAATTTATATATTCTTAAATTGAATAATAATTATTCAATATTTTCTATTACTAATAAAAGAATACGTCTTGAAACAAATCCAAAATATTTGTGGCATTACAGATTATATCATATCTGGGACAAATGACTCAATCAGCTCAAAACTACTAGGATATTAATGTCATTGGGTTCAGAACCCGTTTTGACTTGTGAATCATATCTTTAAGATAAAATGACTAAATCACCATTTAAAAATAAAGGTTAAAGATAAAAAAAAAACGTTGGATCTCATATACAGATGTATGTAGACTTTTCAATATGGTAGTCAAAGGAGGTTACGAGTACTTCATTACCTTTATTGACGATATATCTCAATATAGATATGTGTATTTAATGAAATACAAGTCTGAATACTTTAAAAAATTCAAAGAGTTCAAAAATGAAGTCAAAGACCAAATAGAAAAAGTATTAAAATTCTGTGATCAAATCGTAGAGGTAAATGTTAGAGATATGTCTTAGATGTAATCATGTCACATGGGTCAGGGATATTATCTATAATAAATATATCTTAATGATTAATTATAAACTATTTATGATTAGTTACAAATGGTATATTATTATCATTTTGTATTTTTTTTCAGCTACGATTTATTGATTATTGTAATAATGCAAAATGATATCCCGTGATATATTATGTGTCTAAACTCTATTTACAAAGTGTTGTAGATATGAGAATAGAATTAATGATTTAAATACATCCAAATAAGTTCCTAATTCAGGTAATGTCATTGGGGATGATGATATTGTATGATTAATATATTTTATTATTATCAATAATTAGTATTAGATGTTAATAGTTGGGTGACAAGTCTCATATCACAAAAGCATAAATATGAGTAATAAATTTGAGAATGTATTATTGAACGTGATCAAATGTGATGAATCACATGAGTGATTATCCACAGTCAATGATTCATCATACAGTCGTACTAGTGTACCACTAGTCCTTCGATCTAAGATATCACGGCTGCTATCTGTAATGAGGTATATTATTCACTTATGTATATTGAACTGGACTAGCCACACCTAGTGGAAGAAGCTTGATGATAATGTGTTCTTATTATATGAGAACAAATGATTATCAAAATGGAATATGCTCGCTCAGATATTTGAGCTTGAGATTCTAGGCAGAAATATCATACATGGGACAAAATCTCTGGCCAGAGCAGGTATTTTTTGAAAATGAGTTTTCAGATACATGAATCTTGTTTATGATTGATTTTTTAATCTTATACCGAGTTAAAGGTTTGATGATTTCATGGTCTGTATTTGATCGGGAGTCGACAGTAGAAAAACTTTACTACACGTAAGTATGATTATATAGGTTTATCCGAAATTTATATTCTTTGTGTTCTAGAGGTCATGACATCTTGTTAGAGGTCACTTATGATCATTGAGAACTTCAACTACAATAAGTTATATCGAAGTGATGCGAAAGTATTTGTATTAGATCATGTCTAGTTCACAATGAACCTAGGAGGTCACATACAATAACCGATAGATGATGATAGTAAATTAAATATCATTTAGTTAGTTAATGATATTTTCTATTGATGAAAATTATATTGCTTTGATACATTGATCGGCAGACAATTTTATTCTTTAATGTAAAGAATAAATTCTCTCAGTAATGACGCGCTAACAGCCATACGTCAGGAGATGTTTCAATAATTTTGGGAATACTGTAAATATGATTTACGGATTTATGAAAGACTTGATAAGGATTTATAATTCAATTATTAATAAATAAAATTATTTTATTTATTAATTATTAAATAAATATTATTTAAATGTATTAAATCCTTATTTTAACAAATGGCAAATTGGTATAATTCCAAGTGTCAAAATATCATTAAATACATATTTTTCATTTGGATGAATGACTTTGATTTAACCATATATATTAATTAAAATAATTAATTAATATGGATTCTTATTAAATTGTTTAATAATTTAGTGTTTTGGCTTAGTCAAATTACTACTACTATTATTATTATTATTATTAATAATAATAATAATAATTAAGATTCTTTCTTTCTTTTCTTCTTATTATTTGGATAATCTTTTTTATTAACAATGAATTTATATTGAATGGATTTTGGAATCCACCAATGAAGGCTTTTTATTTGTTTTTCCTTAATTATTGTTGATTATTATCAAAAACAATTTTTTTTGTTTTTTTATTTCAATTCTATTGGTTATACATTCGAAAGGAAGAAACAAATTAACTTGATTATGTTTTATTTTGGTTCTTATCCAAACGTCCATGTAGGATGGAAAAAGAAGAATAAAAACAAAAAGTGTTAAATGATGGAAAAGTCTTTATATATATTTATGGGTTTTACTTGCTATGGTTTTAGCAAGTTTCCTTTAATTTTTTTAATTGTTTTAATAAAAGGGATATTGACAAGAAGAAATAAATACTATTTCTTTTTCTTCCTTCTTAGCTTTGAAAATGTCCATGGTGACTCGAAAAATATAGCTTTTGTCTTGAACAAAAAACTAGATTAAAGAGGAAGAAAAGAAGAAAGAAAGGATAGAAAAAGTTTTTTATATGTTTCTAACTTACAAATATGTCTGAGAAATATTTTCCTAAGTGTAAGAAAATATATTGTGAAGCTTGTTGAAGCTCGGTGAGTTATTAAAGTCTTTCAACAAAGAAATAGAAAGTATCGTCAGTAATTCGGCATATGGATAAGCCTGGAGGTAGATTGGAGATGATTGACTAACCAGATGACTTCATTTGGGTATGATTTTCAAACCATAGTTCATTGATTTTGTTGGTATACTTACTTGAAAACATTAAAGCACACATATAGATTTTGTAAATCCTTTTATGGTTTTTAATTTTGGATACAAAAATGTTTTGTTTTCCATGCAAAATCCCCTTAAAATATGGTATCAGAGCCATGCAACAATCTATTTTTAATGCATTGTTTACTGAGTTATAAGGTTGGAAGATGATAACATAAAAGAAGTTGATGTCTTGGTGGAATGATTATGTGGTTGGTTGATTAATTTGTAATTGTGCTATTTGTGCTCTTTATATTATTATGAAGATAATGATGTAGAGAAGCATAATAAATTGGTTTATGTTACTTTAAGTGAAGAGCATGATATGTACTTGTTGATGAAAATGATGCAACATAACTTTGTATAGTTTTATACTCTTTTTATTAACATGAGTTGTTTTCATCAATTTAATTGTTTTTATATGTTTTTTGTTCTCTTTCATGTTTTGGAACTCTCAATGATTGAATATGGAGTGTTTTTAAATGTGGTTTTGGTTAATTATATTGAGAAAATATAAAGAAACTGAAAAACTTGAGAAAACAAAAAAAAAGGGTAAGTGTCTGAGATCTAGAGGTTGATTGATCACACCTTGTAAGGGATTACAAATAGAAAAGAGTTTCTAACTTGTTGGAAATAAGAACTTGAGCACCCATGAAAACTGCAATATGTTTCTGATTGTGCCTATCTAAGGGAGTATAAGATTTAATTTAAATAGTGGGAGCATTATTTGGTCTAAAGTCCAAAACTGAATAATTTGATATTTATATAAATACTTACTAATATATTTTTACTGTCTTGTAAATTTCACAAATGGATATTTGATCTGGTGATGGTAGAGATTCTTCTAAGATTCTCTAACACTCAAAGCTATCTGGACCTAATATTAAAGTTTGGTACAAGAATCTCATAATTGTTCTAGATTCTAGAAAATTGGGTGAAGTTCTTCAAAGACTGATACCTGTAACCCTTTCTAAAAATCTTTAAGTAAAGAGAGATAGAACTTCTATATATGGAGGAATCCAATCTTAAAGTAAGATAACATATGTTGGTGGCTATGAGTGATGACTTATTAGCATAACACAAGGATATACTAGATGCCTATAAAATCTATTTCTCTTTAGTGGAATTATTCAGAGAGATCTCAAAGCTAGACGTTGAGTTATTAAGAGTTTTATTTTGAATGAAGCTTATTAAGTGAATGCTTCTGAAATTTCATCTTTTGAAGATGATAAACTATATGGTGTAATTGGATGCCTTAGGGTTTAGTATGGATCATGCATTGTAAACTGATTTGATATTTCAATCTCTCTCTTATAGTTTTAAGCTGTTTTAAATGACATATAGCTTGACTACACAAGAATGGATCCTCCCAGAATTGTTAAAAGAAATAATTTCTTTTCATAAAAGAAGAAAAGAAAGGGTGAAGCCAAAAATGAGTGTCATTTCATAAGTAACTTAATCATTGAAAGAGGAATTCTCCTCTTTGCATAAGTCTAAGTACAAAGAAAATGTAAAATACATTTTCATGTCATGTTAATGAAAATAAATTAATTGTTAATTCAGATTCTAAATTATGAATAATATATTCAGATCCTATTTTACATATTTGTATATCGTTATAAGACCTTTAAAGTAAGAAGTTACTAAAAAAAGGTGCAGTAGCATTTATGATGGCCCATAAAGCAACAGTTGCTGCTATATATTCAAGAGTATGGAACCTTGTTTTGCATACTGGGTATTCTTTTATATTATATAACCAACAAAACATTATATCTGTCAATCAAATTTGTAAATGTGGTTACATGTTTAATTGATAGATGTAAATGCTACATTTATTTGAGAAATAAATTGATTGGCCATAGCTTGGGTATAAATTGTTTATATGTTCTTAAAGTATAAGAAATTAACATGATAAATATTACTAATAAGAGAATATTTAGAAATAAGATCGATTCAAAACTGTTATATCATCTTCAATTAGGTTACATTAGAGTAAAGGATTGAATAGATGGGTAAAGATGGACTTAATAATTCATTAGGTTTTGAACCTTACTTAACTTATGAATCTCATCTTTAAAAAAATGATCAAATTATCCTTTGTAAGATAAGGGAAAAGAGCCATCAAAGTTTTTAAATTAATTTACACAGCTTTATGTGGTCCATTTGAAGAAATGGTCAGAGGTAGTTCTCTTACTTTATAATCTTTATCGAAAATTATTCACGATATAGTTATGTGTACCTAATAAAGTATAGATTGGAATCTTTTGAAATGTTCAAAGAATTCGAAGCAGAAGTAGAGAAACCAATAGAAAAGTTGTTAAATGCTGCGATCAGATCATGGTAAAGAATACTTGGATATTAAATTTCTAGATTATAAAAAAGAAATCAATGGTATTATGCCTCAGCTAATTTTTCTTGATACACCTTAGTATAATGGTGTATTACAAAAAAAGGAATCATACCTTATAGGATATAGAATAATCAATAATAAACTTTATGTATTTCTCAATATATCTTTGAGGATACTCCCTCAATACCATAATTAACAATCTAGACAGGGCTCTATCCAAAATAGTTTTTAATATTTCACATAAGATGTGGTATGAGAAACTATTTAAAATCTAAGTAAGGTCAAGTTATGAGATATCCTAAAAATAGTTTAGGATATTCATTCTACTATCAATATGGTCGAAAGGTTTTGATTAGTAGACATGCACAGGTCCTTATGAATCAATTCATAAAGGAAAGTGGTGTAGGTAGAAAAATCAAGCTTTTAATAGAGTCTGAAAAACTTGATGAAGACCAACCATAGATGGATGAGCCTATTAATATAGATGAACTAGTTCATAATGATAAACTTGTTCGATCTGAATCTCAGTCCTCTGTGAAAGAGATATATGCCCTAAAAACTAATCACGATGTGATTTGTGATTGTGACTTTAAAATCTTTTAAAATTCTTTTGATCAACAAAATGAGTATTTTTATTTATATTATCATTTATCGTGATAATATGTATGTTTACTTTACATGTCATGATAAAGCCCATGGAATGTATGCAATACACACTCTTATAATGAGTTTATATTTATGAGATTGTGTGTTACTAGCATCATTCCTAAATGTTCCTAGTTGTGAGACTATAAAGTGGGGTCTTTATAGTACCGGAAAGACTAGTATACACTATTCTTGCTATATGCGATAGAGGGTAATCGATCTCATAGATTACTTATGTGGAGATATTAAAAGAAGTGTATAAGTGCTCATTCGTTGAGTATGAGTTCACTGAACAGACTCACATGAATTATCCAAATGCTAATTACACTTAATTGTCAATTGGACATTTGTCATATCAGTTGTGTAAGTGATCCTTAAACTTTACAACACTATAGTTATCTTGTAAGTGAATTGCCATACTTTGATACTACTCAGGGTAAGTCTATATTTAGGCTCATTGCGTATGGTGAGACATTCATAGAGGTATGTAAGTGTTCAAGAAAGGATCCATCGACCTTAGCGTCTGAGATAGAATGCTCTATATGAATAATTCAGATTTCATTCATGAAGTCATCGGTCGAGGCAATATATTGTGTGTGATTGAGAAGTGTATTCTCAATGGTGATATACAATAGAGTCGTAATCTGTAATTTATTATACATAATATTGGATCTAAAAAGGTTTGACGTTTATAGCATACCCCTGGTCCGATCAGAGCATTATATGACGAAAGGATTGAATTACACGGTAATTGATGACAGAAAGGTTTACTTTTAAAGTTTTACACTTCATTGTAATCTGGGGGCCATATTGTATGACTAGGTGTCAATATTGATTTGTAGATATATTTAATTAATCTTGTGAAGATTAATTAAATAACAAATTAAAGAGTTTAATTTATGATATAAAAGGAATTAAAATGTTTAATTCGATCATATCGTCTACTGTCGGCTTTACACTGAGCCTATAGAGTCTTGCTATAAGTTGACTCTAAAATTCCCTAATTTGATTATTCATCACTTTAGTATATTAAGCAAAGGTAATTTGATTAGTTAACCTAAGATTATATATGGTATAAGTGATATGTGTTAACTTTTCATCCTAGCAAATGGAAATTTGATAAGTAGCATAATCTTGGCCTTACACTTAAGTAAAAAATCAATGGTGGATTTACATGAGATGTGTCTCCATCTTAACCACACATTTGGCACCATTCCTTTTCATTTAATTAAATGTTAATTAAGTAAAATATATATATATAAATAATTAAGGATCATTTTCATTAATAAAAAATGATGAAAAAATAAAGAAAACCATAAAAAAGATTACTTTCTCTCCCTTTGTCCGAATTTTTGCTCCTACGGTTTCTTAATGAAACTTTGATCATTTTGATCAATTAATATGGGGCTTTTAATCCTTGAAAAGTGATCTATGTGTGGGCATGATTAATTTCAAGAATTGAAATTGGTTTGCCAAGTGTTGGAAACCCTAGATTTTGTTAGAAAATCTAACTTGATTAAAAGGGTTTTAATGGAGTTTCTTATAAAGCCAAGGAGGGAATTCAAGTGTCAAGGGCATCACTCTCTAGAGGAGGAGCTAATTTGGTCCTCTAACGCTTCAAATGGTTTGAACACACTTTCAAGAAAAGCATGGAAATGGGTCTGTTTTCATATAGCTTTTATTATGTCCATTTTTGCTCAATGCCTAGGTCCTTAGTATACAAACTTACATTTGATGTATTTAGGGCACTAAGCATGCTAGAAACTTACACTCTGTAGATAAAACTCTTCGTAAAACTTCTATAATATTATATTCTCCTTACAAGTACTTTTTTCTACCTAATAATGATTCTGAATCATTTATGATAGGATAAGGTACACAGTGGGAGGATACTAGAACCTACAAAGAAATGATATTGGATATCAATTCTGAAAGATGGCTTGAGGCTATGAAATATGAAATGGACTCCATGAATGTTAATTAGATGTGGTCACTTGTTAATCCACCGGAGAAAATTACTTTTATTAGTTGTAAATGGGTTTACAAAAGAAATATTAGCATAGATGAAAAAGTAGATACTTTTAAAGCTAAATTGGTGATAAAAAGTTGTAATAAAAAACAAGGTGTTGACTATGAGAAAACTTCACCAATTACTATGCTAAAGTCCATTTAGATATTAATTTGCTATTATAGTTTCTTATAACTATAAGATATGGTAACTAGATATAGAAATACCCTTTCTTAATGATTTTATTAAGGAGACCATATATATGAAGCAATCTGTAAGGTAAGCTTCAATATATGGTCGTAATATGTATAGTTATATAGATCTATTTATAGATTAAAGCAAGTTTTTAAAAAATGAAACATATAATATGATAATGCAATGAATACTTAAGTACTAAGTTGTTAGTGTGTATGCCCTAGAAACCATTAGTGTTATCGGTTTTATGGCTTATGGTCTTGTATAAACTTTTATATTTATTAATGAAAGAATTAGTTCTTTATTTATATACGTTTGCTGCTTCCTTTATTTTTCATACAAATGAATAATGAATGTATATAAATTGTCCAGATAATTTTATTTAATTGTTAAATAAATTAACAAATCGTTCCCTACGTATGTGGTGTTGATTGGATAATTATATCATATAGTAGACATACTAGATGTCGCTTAATGATATTATATGATAATTGACAATATGTATATTATCATAAGGACATTAGTATGGATTTATAGTTAGTGAACTATTTATTGAATAGGACAGAATATCGATGAATCATATGGTATGCATATAGTCAATGATTTATCGATATATTATAATAGTGTGCGACGTAATCCTTTGACCTTAGACGTTTGGATCGAACTTTATATGGATGGGTGTATTTCATATGGTGTATACGTATAGGGCTAATCACGCCTTATACTAGAAACCGATTTAGGTATGCTTTGTTCATATAGGTGTTCAGTTGATAGTCAAGATGGGATCCGTTGGCTTGAAATATTGGGTTGAGAATTCCCGTTGCCTTAATCCGAGCCAAGTTCTTAATCGAATATCGATAAGATGTCAGGATAATAAGTCAATGGATATTACAAAAAGTTGACATATGATCGATGATTCGAAGGTGTATCGAGATTAGGGTTTTGATAGTCCATGAATCTTTCTTGATCAGGATATGATGACGAAAAGATATCACTCTCACATTACATGTTATCAATCTAAGGTTTAATGAAGATCGTAACTTAGGGACTACGGCGCATTGCTAGATATTAACTATAGTCGATGAGCAACCGAAATATTCGGAGTTGAAACGTTCAACATTTGTTTATGACTAAATCATGGTGATCCTTTATGATCTACCAAGATCCTCAAACACTTCTTCACATGAGAGAGAGATAAAATATTATATGAAGAGGGCTAGCACCCTCATGATAATATAGAAAAGACCGAAACCAATACGCATAATAGTTATACGTACTATATATTCTTTAAAGTGTTAAAGAAATGATATAATGATATCATAAGGTTATTTAATATAAATACTTGTCAAATTTGATAATAATGATTATCAAATATGTTAAAATATGATTTTAAGGCAAAATGGTGAAAATGAAATGAAATAGTTTCATT
>JAVXUL010062544.1:0-10167 GCA_035590515.1 Trichilia minutiflora
GAGAGTTAATCATACTTTAAGTGTAAAATGATAAATTTAACCCTTAATACACATACACTTTTATGTACTCATCAATAAACTCGATCAGATAATTATTCTTAACCAAGATTTCAATCTGATTCTGCAATTCATAACACTCCTCCGTCAAATGTCCCACATCTTGATGAAACTCACAAAATTTATTCCCCGCCTCTCCTAAGGGTCTGTATTTGATTGGGTGAGGGTCTAACAACAAAATCTCCCATTTTCTTACTTCTTCCAAAATTTGAGAAAGGGGCACGTTCAGTGGAGTCAGCTTTCTCCTCTCTTCTACATGCTCTGTTCGCCTTGATTTATCTACCTAGGTGACGCGCTTCGGATCGTCCCTCCGAGGTAATCTCCGTTCCCTAGCATACCATTTCTCTTTGTGCCTGTCACCTCTGTAGTACTCAGGGGCTCTATCCCTTCCACGATTCACCTCAGGAAACTTCCTCCCATCATGTCTTCACCTTTTGTTATCTGACTTTTTGAACCGATTATTATCTCTCAAGGGAGCCCCTACTGGCTTTTGTTCTTTTATTTTCAACATTACTTGATTCTCGACTTTAATCTCATCAAGTAATTTTCTTCGAACTATCTTATAGGTGTTCACCGAGGACTTACATATGGAATACCAAGTCCTGTCTATTTTGACCTCTTATTTCAGCCCCTCCAGGGCCAGAGGATGATGGAAGGCCCCTAACTCAAGCACTTCTTCATGGTATCTTTTGGCGAAGCTCCTGAGACTTTCGTCACTTTCTTGTTTGAGCAATAACAAGGAATTTAGATTTTGGGTACTGAAGACCGCTCCTCTGAACTCTATAGTGAATACATCATACAACTGTCCAAAATTCTGGATGCTCCCTGGGGTTAAACTCATGAATCACTTCCTAGTTTACCCTTCTAGGGTTAGGGAAAATAAACAATACATTTGATCTTCACTCAGACTCTGAACGAGCATCATCTCATGGAAAAAAATCCATGTATAGTGATGGATCAGTTTTTCCGAATAATAGAGTAATTTGGGGTATTTTAAACTTCCTGGGCAAGGTCTGGCCCAATAGCTTGAGTGCGAAAGGTGATTTCGTATAGGGGTCAATTTGTTGAATAGGCTCGGCCAATTCACCTCGAGGGCATACCTTTTTTCTTGTTTATCTCTCCCATCATCTTTCTTACCAAGGACTCTACATCTTTATTTTTGTTGCCAATCCCCTGATCCTCCTCATGACATAGATTCCTGTGTTCGAAGGCCTTATGTTCTTTCCTCCGTCTCTACTCCAAAAGTACTCTCATATCACTTACGGGTAGGTTGGTTTCATCGGGTATATCCTAGACTGCTTCTGGACTCCGGGAAAGCCTTGTGGACCCAAGGTGATGCCTTTCCTGAGCTAAGGGGGACATGTATGCATCTCTGACCCCCACTTTCTGTAACTGGGGTTTATCCATAGCCTTATTTTTCTCTTTTTCTGTAGCTGTATACCTTTTCGTCCTGGGCTTTCTTCTGACCCCCTCATCATCCCTCACCGTGGCTTCTGGTTGGGGGATGCTGCTCTCCATAGTTTCATTCGATACCCTCACACCCAACATATTGGCCTGGATCATTTTCTTTATCTCTGACATTTCCTTGATCAGCATCTGTATTTATTGGTCTTTTTTTGCATGCCACTGTTCACTGTCTTAGAGCAGCTGTAGCAATGGATTCATCTCTTCTGTCTCCCTTGCATGATCTAGTCTAATTTTGCATGTCATTAGGCTATATTAATCAACATATATCATTAAGATGATTAATATTATTGGGTAGTTAAATGCATGGGGTATAGTCATGACTAATAACCTCAAGATGAATTTGATTCTGCAGTATCTCTCTCTTAGTTACAAAGAGTTTATAACTATTTATAATCTTTTTGAGTATTATAAATAAAATAATAGGGATAAAGGACAAGAGATATTCAAATGGCTATATCTAGTAAGACTGAAAAATAAGCAAAACACCCAGTTTAATGAGGCTTAAAAGTTGGCCTTAAGAAGAAGAAAGTCAAAAAGGTTGACCCTAAAACAGAAAAATTAAAACCTAAAGAAAAATGTTTATATTATGTAGCAGATAGGCACTAGAAGAGGAATTATCTATAATACTTTAACAGTCTTAAAAAGACTAAGAAAGGTATGGATATCGATTCTATGATTAAATATGAATTAAATAGTTTTTTAATATTCATTCATGGGTTATAAATTTAGTAGCTATTTCTTATATTTAAGTTTCAATGTAGACAATGTAGAATACTTTTGCATTATTAGGTGATAGGATCATTTTACGGATAGCTAATGGAGCAACTGTTACTATAAAGGCCATTGTATCATATGAGTTAAGAATCTCATCCAAACATAATTTGAGATTAGAGCGAGTTCTATACTTTGTTTCAGTTAATAGAAATATTCTTTCTATTTTTGTACTATATAATAATCGTTACTCTACACAGTTTAATGAAAAAGAATGTTTAATATATTTTAGAAATGTATTTCTTGGCAAAGTTAGAAATACAAATGGTTTGCATATTCTTGAATTGAATAATTATTATTTAGTTTCTTCTATTATTAATAAGAGAATTCAAATTGAAATAAATCCTAGATATATATAGTATCACAGATTTAGTTATATCGATGATAAATGACTAATTCAAATTGGAAATAATTAGATTTTAAGTTCATTAGATTTAGAACTTTATCTAAACTATGAGTTGTGTCTTTGAGGAAAGATGACTATGTCTCCTTTTAAGAGTAAAGGTAAGATCCAAAGGACTACTTGAACTCATACATAAAAATGTATATAGACAATTCAGTACCATAACTAGAGGAATAGTTGAATACTTCATTACCTTTACTAATGATATATCTAGGTATGAGTATGGGTATTTGATTAAAAACAAATCTAAATCCTTTGAAGTTTAAAGAATTCAATAATGAAGTTGAGAAACAAATAGAAAAGAGTATTAAGATTATGCGATCGAATAATAGGAACTCTTGAAAGGGAATGAAATTATCCCATAAATAACTCCTCCATATATACTTTAGCTCAATAGTGTGTCAGAAAGGAGAAATCATACCTCATTAGATATGATATGGTTGATGGTTAACTTTATATACTTACTATTATATTTGTAGAGATATGTCTTATGGGCTATTGCTTACATTCTAAATAAAATCTGATCGAAATCAATCTAAAAAACTTCATATGAGATATAGAGTGAAATGAAACATAACCTTAATTATATGAAAATTTAGGGTTGCTCAACATATATCTTGCAAATCAAATCTAACAAACTTGATGTCAAATCAGAGATGGGTTGATTTATTAAATATCCTAAAGATGATAAAGGGTATTACTTCTACTGTTACTTCTACTGTTCTTCAGATAAAAGAGTTTTGATTAGTAAGAATACACACTTCTTAGACAAAGAGTTTTTAAAAGAAGATAGTGTAGTAGAGAGATCGAGTTAAAGAAAAGGTCATTAAAAACTTGAGTTGACATTACTGATGTTAGAGAGTCCAGTAAGTAACTCTCTATATTAGTTAATCCTATTCCAACCTAAGATCCACTAGGGTACCTAAGCTCCCAAAGAGATATAAATTTCTTAATGAGCAAAATTATGAGTCTTACCTAGTGGGAGAGTTGGATCATAGTGATGATCCTAGAACTTATTAAGAAGCTAAGTAGATAAAGATTTAGAGAAATAGTTGGATGCAATAAATTTTAAAATAGAATCAATGTATATTAACCAAGTTTAGACACTTATCAATCTTCTAGAAGGAATTATTCTTATTGAATGTAAATAGATATTCAAAAGGAAGATTGGTAAGAATAGATAGATAAAGGCTTATAAAACCTGACTTGTTATAACAGGATATACTTAGAAATAAGGGTTGGATTATGAGGAGACCTTCTCACTCATAGTTATGATTAAGTTTATCATAATTATACTAGCCATAGCTATATACCATGATTATGAAATATGGCAAATGGACTTAATAGTTTTATTGAGAAAAAACTATATATGAAATAGCCTGTTAGTTTTATCTCTTTTACTGAGCCAAATAAGATATGTAAGTTACATTGATTCATTTATGGATTAAAATAATCCTCTAATAGTTAAAATATTTGGCTTAATGAGATAATCAAATCATTTGATTTTATCAAGAATATAGATGAGCATTGTATTTATCAGTAGATTAAGGATCATGCTATTATATTTCTGATATTATGTATAGATGATATATTATTGATGGGTAATAACACTGGCACGATAACAGAGGTAAAAATATGATTATCCAAAATCTTTTCCACGAAAGATTTGGAAGATAAAACCTATGTTCTTGATATTTTTATCTATAAAGATAAAGTAAAAAGGATGATAGGATTATCCTAGAAATCATATATAGGATGCTGAAAAGGTTCAATATCAAAAACTTTAAGAGAGGGTTTTTATCATTTAATCATGATATGATTATCCCAGAAATTGTACAAAAAAAGATATTGAAGATATTTAGTACAAAGATCTCTAAGAGAGGTCTTTTGCCCTTTAATCATGGTCTTTATCTTTTTAAAGAGAAATATTTAAAGATTGATAAAGTATAATAATGGATGTATAATATATTTTATACTTTAGCTATAGGTAGTTTAATATATACTATGCTATATACAAGACTTTATATAGCTTATGTTGTAATTGTTACCAATAGTTATCATGCTGATCTTTGAGAAAAACATTGGTCAGTAGTGAAATCGATCTTTAAGTACTTGAGAAGAACTAAGGATTCTAAGTTATGAAACTCAAGAGTTAAACATCCACGGATACTTAGATTTAAAATTTTAATCAAATATGGATGATAAAAAAGCACATTTGGATTTATATTTTTGCGTAATAGAGGTCTTGTAAGTTGGAAGAGTTTTAAATAAATGACAACAACTAACTTCATTGCAAAAGCTAAATATTGCTACTTTAGAAGCTATAAAAGAGATTATTTAGATGCAAATATTCGTGTCTAAATTTAGTGTAGTTTATAACATGGCTTATCTAACAAACATATTCTATGATAATATCGAAGCTATTATATAGACCAAGGAACTGGGATCACATAAAAAATTTAAACATATTCAACGAAAATATTATATTTTGAGAGAATTCGTTGGTGCTAGAGAGATTATAATTCAAAAGGCATCTTCAATAGACAACGTATTTAACCCATTCACCAAAGCAATAACACTGAAGTAACTGAACCATCATCTTAAAAAGATAGGTATAAGATATAACAATAAATGGCTTTAGTTTAAGTAAGAGTTTATTGATATTGTATGCCCTAGGAATCATTCGTGTTGTCAGTTTCAAGGTATTATATATTATGTTATTGTTTATATATACTATATATATAATTAATAAAGAAACTATTTTTTTATATGTGTATCCGTCTTCTTTTGTTTGATCATACTAATGAATAAATTATGTATATAAATGTGTAGATAATAATGGGTATTGATATCACATAGTAGGCATAGTGAATTCCTCCGATGAATATCATGAGATGATATTAGTGCAGGTGATAATAAAAGTCATGTCATTAAGACATTAGTATAGATTAACAATTAGTGAATTATTTTTTAAACATAACCAAAGAAGTGATGAATCATACAGAATGTATATAATTAATGATTATTCATTTGATTGTACTAATGTACAAAGTAATCCTTTAACCTAAGACGTTATAACCGTTATCCGATATAGATGCACATGGTTCATATAGTGTAGAAATTCAAGATTAATCATGTCTTATACATAGAAACTAATTTGATCGTGTGTTGTTTATGCTGGGATATGAATGATTGGAAAGATGGGATCTATTGACTAGATACACAAGATCTTAAGCCTTCGTTTTCTCGATCAGGATTTGGATCCCAGTTTGATATTAGTAAATGCTTAAAACCTAAAACCCTAGCCAAGAAACAATGAAAGTTATATGAAAGAGTTCGTGATGATAAATTTAGCGCGTATCAATAGATGGTATATAAAGATATTGAGTTTTGAGTTTTGACATTCTGTGAACTCTTAATTAGTTAAGAGTGGACAACGTAAGGCTATAACCTACACGGTATATGTAATAGAAAGCAAAACAGTTTGATGAAGATTTTCTTGATTGTGTTTTAAGGACTTGGTATATTCCTGATATTAACTATAGTTATTGAGTATTTAAAGAGTTCGAAATGGTGTTAATAAATTCAATTCTGGTTCTTAGCTAATCCATGATGAGTTAGAGAGATCACACTAATGGTCTTATGCATGGATTTTCTTTGAGAGAGATTAAATATTATTCGTAAGAAAGCTAGCATTTTTAAAGATAATATTTGATCAAAAGATATAAATAGTTTGAACGTTAAATAGTTTAATGGACAATAGAGAGATAGAATACCTAGTGTTAAAGGACTTATTTGTAACTTAGTATAAGTTAAAAAATCTATTAATATTATTGAATATAAATAGATATAGACTGTAGAATATATTATGTCTTTGATGATGAAATTGCAAATTAAACAAAATTGATAAATTGGATGAAATTTTGTAATAAGTTAATTTTGTGCATTTTGTAATGTTTAATTTCTCAGTAAAATTAATTCAAAATGGCTATATTACACTTACAGTCTTCTGTGCAGAGAAAGGATTAAATTGCAGGAGTTTTGAGTAAAGTATCGATATATTGGATAGCAAGTATCGATACATGAGAGGCAAAGCATCGATGCACAAGACAAAGAAATGCATGGGACTATTCACATAATCTCATTTCATGAAAATGTATCGATATATGATAACAAAGTATCGATACATGACTGAAAGAAATAGTGAATATCGATACTCATATGTGAAAAGAGTCAGGAAAGTGAAAAAATTGAAGAAGTATCGATACATGGATTGTCAAGAAAAAAGGTATCAATACATTTGAAGGCAAGTATCGATATGAAGACGGAACCAAAATCTCTTGTGTAAACAAGTATTGATACATAAAATAGCTCGAGCGATATCTTCAACAAGTATTGATACATGGACAATAAGGTATCGATACATGGAAGAGGTTCAAAAAAATTTTAGCAAAGTATCGATACGTTAAGCACAAGGTATCGATACATGTCATGTCAGCATACTATAATAGCTAGTTCAGAACATTAAATGCCGTCATTAATAAAGAATTCAAAAAGTCGTTGAAGCTATTTATTTCAAATATAAATACAATCGAGTTTACAAAATAGAAAGTTATTGTTCACGAATATATTCAGAGTTATACCATAAGAACATTCTTCTATACAATCAATTTATTCTCTTTGTCTTTCATCTTTATTTAATCTAGAGAGAGAAAGCATATTTGTTCATTATTGCAAATATGTTCTGTGAGAGAACCTTTTAAATTTTTATTCTAGCATTTATTGCTAATTTATGGGTTTAACTTAATCCTATAAAAAATTTGTTTTGGGGTAGCTTCTCCCATATAAACGAAGTTGTATTTGTGGTTGCCCTTCACCATTTAAGAAGGAGTTGTAACAGGATTTTTCTTGACCCATAAAACTAAGATTTAGTGATCCTCGGTGTGAGTGGATTTATCCGAGAAGAGTGGACGTAGACTTATAGTTGAACCACTATAAAATTATTTGTACATTCCTCTTTCTCTGTCTTCATAATCTTACTATATAAATTTTATTTTCGTCACTATTTTATTACCGTTTTCTGCACAAAAAGTTTTAATTCCTAAAAAGTTTTTAAAATCCAATTCACCCCCTCTTGGATTTTGCCATTTGAGTCTACAATTCTCACCTTAGGCATGGTTGAATTAGAGAGAGAAGAGAGAGCTTTTGTCTTTCTTAATTTTTGATAATAATGGCTTAATTCTTGAAAAATGGGAAATTAACCCCTATTTCTATTATTTGCATCATTTACTTAAATGCCCATGATATTTAAATCAAAGGCAAATGAGTCCCAAAACTTGTCAAATAAAGTTTATAATAGTAAAATATAAAATAACAAGTTTGCCTTTATTAATATATTAATTTTAAACTTGTCCTAAACCCGATTAAACTTACTTTAACCAAGTTTACTTTAATTCTATTTTTATCTCTAAATATTAATGGAATATTGTAACTTACTCTAAGTTACATTCGGGTCAATTTATAAATCTATCAGGTTTGTTAAACTATTTAACTTGTAAACCGTTTATGTTTTTCAGTCTAATATTATCTCGGAGAGTATTAACTTTCTTGTAAATAATATTTATTCTCTCTCAAACTAGAATGAGCATAAGTTATTAGTTATAACCTCTTGGATTCATTGTGATATTAGCTATAAGCCAAAATCAATTTTATCAAGCCCGTTTTGAATCATTTGAACGCTCAACGATTATAGTTAATATCTAGTAATATGCTATAGTTCATAAACTATAATAAAGAAAATCTTTATCGAACTTTTTTATATGCAATTGTACATCCCGTATGGATAAATTTCTTTCGTTCGTCTAATCCTAACTAAGTTAACACTTACAGATGTCAAAAAACTCTGAACTTAGTTTTCGTTCAGACTAATGATCAGTGCACTCTAAACTAATTACTACAAAATTCTTTTGTCTAACTATAAAAGACTTTGACAAAAGACTTTGATTTCAGGCATTTACTCATATTTGATTAAGAACTCAAAATTCAAACCACGATAACGAAAATTAAAATCTTATGTATCAAGTCAATGGATCCCATATTAATAGTCATTCGCAACCTGATATAAATAATATATAACCAAATTGACTTTTATATACGAGATGTGATTAATCTCATACTTATATACCTTAAAACTATGTACATCTATACCGAATAACGACTATGACTTCTCATACTAAAGGAATACTTTATACGTTAGTACAATCATATAATAAATTATTGACAATATACTTTCGTGTAGTTCATCATAACTTTGATCATATTCAAAAAAACAATTCTTTAATTATTAATCTACACTAATATCCTAATAATATGATTATCATATTCATGTACTAATATTATCTCATTATATTCATTAAAGATATTCAATATGTCTACTGTACGACATCAATATTTGATCGATATCACTTCTATAAGAAATAATTTAGATAATTAAAATTATTCATATGAATATATTTTCGTATAATTCATCATAACTTTGATCATATTCAAAAAGCAATTCTTTAATTATTAATATACACTAATATCCTAATAATATGACTATCATATTATATGTACTAATATTATCTCATTATATTCATTGAAGATATTCAATATGTCTGTTTGATCGATATCACTTCTGTAAGAAATAATTTAGATAATTAAAATTATTTTTATATATACTCTATTGTCAGTATGATTAAAAAAAAACAATATACATATATGAATATCTAAAAAAAAATTATTAATAAATATATACCATATATGTTATAGACATTAATTTAATAAAAAATACCCAAAATCGATAACGGATACTACACTAACACTACAGCTATCCTTGACTTGAATTTATATTCTGTGCCTAAGCCAATCGCACTGTCATTTGCATAAAGATATTTCAGTCTTTCCCAAGTCTAATGTTTGAAAGAAAAGGTTTTGGTTTGTAGTGCAAACGAAGAAGATTTTATTATCGCTGTTTGAACTTTTGATTACTTTTCAGTACGAATTTATCTCGGTTTTGCATCTTTTGCTGTTTCGTTCCCAATAATTAGCCCAGGAAAAGGTCAACTAAAGTAGAAAATTAATTTCCAAAGACTGGAGTTGCTGAGGTTATTACGCCTTTATTTACTTTTCAGCCTGCTTTTTACGACCAAAAGGAGATAATTTTAGGTGAATGTTGTGCTGGGTTATACATGCTCATCTTTATATTGAAAATCATGTCCAGAATGTAACTACTGACCATTTGCAGCCGTTCCATTTTGCTTATAGTTTTTTTTAGGGAATTGTGATGTTGGGGTTGAGAGTTTGTGGATTTGTTTACGGTGCATCATGTTGTTACTTGGCTCTTCTCACAGCTGCTCAGATTACAGATCCTCAAGAAGGTGATTTTGCTGCAAGTTTTGAGTTTTAAGCTTCCGTAATTACTTTCCCAG
>JAVXUL010062585.1:0-10165 GCA_035590515.1 Trichilia minutiflora
TGTTATTAATTATTAAATTATTTATATTATATTTTCATATTATTAGATTTATTTTAATTTGTTTTAGAAAGTTAGAAGTTTATTTTATATATTTGTTAATTTAAAATTTATTATTTTTGTATTTATTATATATTGTAGATTATTTATTTTAGTGTGTTATTAAATTATTTATATTATATTTTTGTATTAGAAAGTTAGAACTAAATTTAATTTTTTGTATTAGGAAGTTAGAATTCAAATAGAAAAAATGGTACATTATTTATCACAAGGGTCTCATGAATTTTCTTATGATATAGATGACATAATACCTTCATTCGAAGAACAATCTCCCTAGTACAGCGAATCCAACAGAAGTAACAACTGTTGGTAGTAGTCAAAGTAGACAATTTAGGTTTGTGGTGTGGTAAATTTTTGAAAAGAATATCAAGATTGATAAAGCTCGATGTAAACTTTGTAGTGTGATGTACTCGCACAAAAAAGGGGACGAATGAAGCACCCTGAAAAGACATATAGATAAAAAAACATTCAAGACATTTAGAAAATTTACAAATATAAACACGAATAAAAACAGCTAGTGGGATGGTAGGTGATACTTTTCAATTTGACCCTACTGTATCGAAAAATACAGTTGTCAATGGTTGATCATAGATGATCAACTATTTATACAAAATGAATATCTGTATTTCGTAGAGATGATACAACAACAACAACCTATTTTTAAAAAAATACCTAAGACTACAGTACAAACACATGCATTTCAATAATTCATGGAGATAAAACAAACTTTAATTGTCATTTTAGAATCAAGTAACTTTACATTTTCATTGACATATAATAATTGGAGAGGTGTCAATTATTTGTATTATATTTGTGTTATTTATCATTATATTGACGATGATTGATGATTAAACAAAAGAATCATAGCATTTAGACCTTTTGAATTTTCACATAACATTAGGGCTATTGTAAAGGTTATTAAGAGTGTTATAAGAGAGTTTAGAATTACAGATAAAATCTTTAGCATTTTATTTGATAATGCATCTAATAACACAACAGCCATTCCTCTTCTAAAAGATGGATTAAACCCATACCTAGAGGAAAGATTTTTTCATAATAGGTGTGCTTATCATATATTGAACTTATATATATAAGATAAGTACGAAATGATGAAACCAATGATCGATGCTATTAGGAGTGTTGTTCTTCACTTAAGATCGACTTTAGCTAGAGCCCAATTATTTAGGAAATTGTGTCGTTAACACGAATTGAGGGTTAAAAAATTGATACCAGACATGCCTACAAGGTGAAACTTTGCCTATAAAATGCTTTAAAATATTTTATCTTACAGAATTCCAATTATAAAATTTTAGAATATAAAAATGAGCGGTTATGAATTAATCTAAGAGTATTTTTGAACTACATAAATTATCTTGTAGTTCTTATCAACACTTAAAGAAGTCATAGAACTTTTATTTGAGCAATATTATCCAACAATATATCATGTAATTCTCACATTATATAGTGTTACATATGTATTTAAACAATACATGAAACATTCAGTATTCTCTGTAATCATGTCGGTCATGGTAAAAAAATTTAGAAAATATAATGACGACATGCCACTTTTATATTGTATTGCATTATGTCTAGACCCTAGAATGAAGGTTTCTGGTTATGAAATCCTTATACAACAACTTTACACATTTTTAGATCAAAATGATTCCGATCATTTGAGTCATGAAACTCAAAGATGGATCATTCAGTGAAATTTTTTTTTATTATATACTTTTGTAAATATTTTTTACTTGTAGAAAATTGAGTCTTTTGCTAGTAGTGCTTCTATTTCTATAAGTCGAGAAGGTTCTTCTTCCACCTCCTCAGCCCCAATTATTTTCAGCAGTGATTTTAATTCATAAATGAAAGTCAGCAAGAGATCAAAAAGAGCATCATCGTCATTCAACAAACTTTCATATTTATGTAAGGTCCGACTATTGAACCGAAAGCAAATTTTAATATTTTAAACTGATGGACGAAAAATCACAAGCTATATCCTATTTTAGAAAGAATGACAAGAGATTTTCTTATACCACCAATGTCAATGGTTTCATCAAAAAGTGCATTCAGTTTGAGTGATCGAGCATTGGATGCACGTAGAAATACAATGACTCCAGAAGTATTAGAGATGCACATGTGTTACAGAGATTATATCAACGAAGAAAGAAGATTACTACAACTTCAATAATAATCAGCTCCTACGATTCACTTTAGAACAGAATGAGATGAAGAAGACAAAGAATGATGATAGTTATTAGTTAATTATGATTTAGATTTTATAATTTTTAATGAGATAAAGCCCAATGTCCTCGTCTTTATAATATTTTTCTTAATTATTTTATTTTATTTTTATTTTATGTTATAATATATTAATATAATTCAATGTAAAAAAATTTATGAGGTTAAGACTAAAATGTCCCCTTCATTATATTTTTTAATTAATTAATAAATTTTATACCATCGGACGTATTTTTTATATAATTTTTTAAATTTCAAAAATATTTTTTATAAATATAATAAAATAAAAATTATTATATATAAATTAAAATAAGTTATAACTAGTTTAAGTTAAAAACTAAAAATTATAATAAAATAAGTTATAAAAATATGTGTACAAATTATTTATATAAATTAAAAAATATATATATAAATTAATGGTATATGATAATATGGTATATGATAATATTGATTAATAAAAATATAAAATTAATGTTAATAAAAATAAATAATATCAATAAAGATGATAGCAAATAGAGTTTAAGTAGATAACACTAAAAAAAATTTAATTAATTAATTTTAATTAATTAACTTAAAAACTAATTTAATCGAAAACTGTTCAAAACCAAAATTGTATGATGAACCAGTTCGGTCCGTTACTATTCTATTTTTAGTTCTGATTCGGTTTTATTAAGCATGAACCATTGAACTATCCCAAACCAAAACATTAAAAATACTAGTTTGGGCTGGTTTCATTCTTTTTGATTTTTTGACCCGACCCGAATTGGCTTGGAACCACCAATTTAGGCCCGTTAGACACATATAATTAGAAGACTAGGTTAATTAGCACTTTAAAAAATTCTCAACACTCTTTAGTTAAAACGTAAAATTTCGTACCGACATAAACACTCGAATTTATATATGACAGAAGATATTTGCTATATTACTTAAAAAACCTTATAACTTAACCCAAATATTATAGCAATAAAAATATAGATTTCACACTAAAAAGACGATTCATAAAACCTGCTTCTTTGATTTGACTCTTTAACTTATTTTGTTCTTTCATATACTACCTCCAATACATGCCAATATCATATACATTTTCACATTCAGATATTTTATGAGATTCTTTTTGGTCTACCATATAATATAATGCATTAATAACTTTAGCATTCAATGAGACTTTTCTTATTTTTATCTCATCTTACTCATCCTTCGTTTTAGTAACACTCTCTTCCCTATCATTAATCTTCTTTGGAGTGAATAGACTATTATTCACAATCTTCCAAAGTTTATAATCAACAGCTTGTAAGTAAATTTTCTTCTTATTCTTTTAATAATGTTGGTGCGAGAATTGTCCGTAGACCATTCTCACGGCCAATAAGAAATGACTCAGTTGTTAAGGTGTGAGGATGATGTGACTGTTGTCGAATGGAGATTTTTCCACCGGAGAGCGACTGAAAGTGTGGATGTTTCCGACGAGGCTCCACCTCCTAAGCTTATAAAGACAACAAACACCTATGGAGTGACGTCGGGAGGGATTTCCGACGAAAAAACTCTGATGCATAAGTCAGAAATAATATGGAGGAAAAAGAAAATAGACTTCCGACGAAAGCAACAAAGAGAAAACCGAAAATAACTTGAGATGGGAGAAAAGTGTGTAGAATCTATATCCCAAGGCTACCAAATGAAAATGGTTAAGAAAAATGATAATCAAGCTCCCTTTTTCTTTCTCCGATTCTATCAGCATGTGATCGAAGTGCAAAATCCGATGAGGTTCCAATCAAAAATCCAAAATTCGAGAGAGAGTTCCAAAATCCGAGAGAGCCAACCCAAAAAAGTAAAAAAAAAGTCCCAACCTCCCTTTCTGTTGAAGAAAGTTGCGTTATATAGTGCCTCCCTCTTGAACAATGACTTAGCATCGAAGAATGGGAAGGATGTGATGTCTGACATGAGATAGTGTATAGTCGAATTTTATTAATGGTGCTGACACATCTGTAGGAGTATAGGCCTAACACTGTTCCATCACCTAAAAAAATGGTCAAAGGATGGGACGGGTGCATCTAAGAGGCCAACTGTCAGCAACTATTCCCATTTTTGATCTGAAGGAGGGGACACATGTCTGCTGATACTCTGTGTAAGAATTGCTGTCCTGATCAAGGATTGGTTGTAAATTCCTCTCAGAAGCTATTCAGGTCTCTGAGGAGGCGACTTGTCTCAGTTGATGCTGTTGGATGCCTGAGGCGTGTTATGGATGACCGTGCCATGCCTGAGAAGGAGCTTTAGTCTTTGTGGCGCCTAAGTCGGTGAGAATCCTGAGGCGTCATTAATTCTCTTGGGATGCTGATTACTTGGGACGAAACTCACTGAAGTCACAGAATCTCTGAGAAGAGGGATTCCTGGGATAGAATTTGTCTGGGGCCGTGTGTTCCCTAAGTAGGGAGATATCTGGGCCGAAGTGTACCTGAAACAGAGCTGCGTAATATTACCCTTGACCACCTCCATATGCCTTCCTGATAGGACATCATAGGATATCGATGTGTCATCCCTACATTTTTTTCCTCAAACAAATAATATAATCATTCTCATAAAAAGAAGCCTAGAGGTGGATTATCTCTCAAACTGTACTAAAGTTGTCATGGATTACTCTAAGATAAATACTACTTAAGAGTGCTGAGCTTTGATATCATTTAAAATCTTATAATGCAACTTGAGAGGGAAGTCAATTAGGATTTTGAAAACTTTAATGTAATTAACAGATTTTCTCAACTACCTCTATAATCTCAAACTTCAATCACCATAATTAATAATACAACTAATACACAATAAAGTTTGGAAAAGAGAGATTTATGAAAAATGTTTTATAATAATTCAGCTAAATTAAGCCTACATTCACTTTTTTCTAACACGTTTTAAAAATTCTATTAATACAAACCTTTAAACCAAGACTATAATTTTTATAACCGAAGATTTTACAGGTTCATCTTCAAATCTTTATAAATGATATTCAAATTACTCTATTAACTCAACCCAAGTGAAAGAACCATTTTCTTCCACTCTCTCACAAGTATAATAGAATAAATAGAACAACCCTTTTGGATTTCTCACAAAGAGAATACAAATGAAGAATTAGGGTTTTAATCTTATGAATCTTGCTAATTGTAAAGTTATAGTGTTTTGGAATCTTAAAAATTGAGAGAATATGATTAAAATCATGCAAAAATTATCCAAAATATGTTAAGGTATCTATTTATATAAAACAATGAAAATATAGTCGATAGACAAAAAAATTCTCTGTTAAAATTTGAAATCTACATCAACTCAGTTGATCATTTTAACCTCATCAGTCGACCAAAATGACTTTTGAACTTATGATTATGCTTGTATCACAATTAAATACATACAAGCATATCTATGAAAATTTTCAAATAAAAACTATACGCATATTACTTGATTCTTCAACTTTGAATCCCTTATCTTGATATTAACTTGATTCTTGAGGTTTGAATCCTTTTAAGTTTTTGAAGTCCATTTTTCTTATCTTGATTTGACTAACACATTTTGTCATTATCGAAGTATAAATTGTATGACAGTCAGCAATTTTTTTTTTGCTCACCAATACGCGACTTCGGACTACAAAAACAAATATCAAATTAAAAATATATTCAAACCTCGTCTACTTTACTCTTCCAATCATCTCAATTAAAATTTTTTTTTAGAATAATCATATTTATTTTTGAAATATTGTCCGCCTCAGGTTTGATCAGTCTCTCTTTTCTTCAGTCAGTCAGTTTTCATTAAACAGTTATAAGATTTTTATGATATTTTTCTTTTCTATATTCCATTCTTGTCAATGTCGATAGCATATATATTCCTGGGAACTGCAAAACCAATAAATTTTAAATATACTCATATTCTCTACTTTCACACATTTGGTGGATTGACATTAGGAGAATAATTCTTATCTTCAGGTTTTCACACTTTGTTCTCTGAATCACACTCATTAATTGATGCTTGAATTTAAGGTTTCCCACTATTTCACACTTCCTGGCAATCCTGAGCGGCAGATTTTCTCGGAGCAATTTGGACCGAGATTTTTCTTCAGATTTGAGCTTATACGAACAAATTCTTGTAAGTAATTGGTTCATTAACAAGTTAAGGCTCACGTTTGATTTATGATGTGATAGTATGAGCTACAGTTGCTGTGAAATAAAAACTTTAAATATTGAATATTAATGTAAAATGTGTGAATCTTATTAAAATTAAATGTTATCAAATATTATTTTAACTTTATTTTCAAAGTAAAACACAAACTCTACAATCCCAAAAGAAATCATTAAGAGAGTATTGTAATTTTTTATTTTATCTAGAATGTTGATTCTCCAATTTTCATTATTTGCCTTGAAATATAACTTACGCTACATTATGGCATTTGAGTTTGCTTTCGACAAAATGTAAGCCTTTCTTTCATTGTCATTTCTCAATCAGAGTTTGGAATTGGAATTGATGATCATATCTTTTGTCTTCTCTGAATTCAGGAAGAATTTTTCAACAGATCACTAGTGTAGCTTCTCATCTTTTTAAGATTGTCACTCATTACCAATATGCTCGATGTACTTACGTCGAGAGAGAAGTAATGAAGGGTAGCTAGCTAGCTAGCTTTTGAATGCATACATAGGAAGATCGTAAATATTCCCAGAAGACTACCGACAAGGAAGATGGAAGATCAATCCAAGTTCTGCATGATCATTAAAAATGCAGAATAAGTTCTGCATGTTCTTTTTCTTGTTTTCTAATATTTAGAATAAAATATAACCATTTGCATGAATAGGATCAAATCCACTTAACTTTATAAACATAATTATAAAAAAAGCATAATATATACCTGGCATCTGCTACTCAAGAGAAGTCATATACCCAGTTACGGTTCTTGATGCTCCAATTTTTGCCTTCTAGTTAATTGATTGTCATATACTGAAATGCTAAAATGCCAACCTGGGACCACAACTTGTAAATCAGTAAGAGGGTTGATGCATTGTGCAGCTATTTTCTTGCGCTGTGATAGGCTGTGAACTGATGATTGTCCATTGGCCTAACTTTGATGATCAATACCCACTTATAAGAAAGCATTAATAGGTCAATTGTTGAAAAAAATAATGCCAAATGCATGTTCATTTGTCTAGTTCTAATAACTCATTATGATTCATTGTTCAGAAAAATTCAACTTCCCTTGCATATATGATTAACAAAATTTTACTTCTATCATTTTACAAGTATTTAACCAAGAGTGTTCCCATTTACTTAGAAAGATGTCACATCCATATACTGTATATATTCTTCTTATATATATATGAATCATATTGATATCTTTTCTATTGGGCAGCAACTGGGATGCTACATTTTTCAAATCACCATTATAAGCATTGTAGCAGTAGTACCATGAGAACACAAAAACGAAGAACCAACTAAATATCACTCATTCACATGTTGCGTATGCACCTCACCTATGACAAAAACTATTTGATTAATGGAGTAGTAAAAATGTTTATTGATGTGAGATATACATATTATTGTTTGTTTAATGCCATGTTAAAAACAGATTTAGTTTTTGATGTTAATAGAGTAGAACATAATTAAAATTTAATTCATTTTATGCATGAAAAAACGCATTGACATATTAAAAAGCATATTAATCTTAACTTTAATTTTTTTTTAAAATTTTAATATTAGATATCTTTCAAGGATAAGAGACTTATAAGAAGAAGAGATGGTGTTATACAACAGATATCATAGTTGGTTGAAAAGGACACCAGGAAAGTAAGTAATTCCTTCCAATAATATAGGCGCTTTTTCTTATTAGATATACGTATCTTCCAATTTTGGGATTGATTTTCCAGTGATACGGGACTTTTACCTAAATAAATGCATATTATTGATTGATAGTTAATAAAATAAAACAGAATAAAAAATAAATCTTGATAATATATGTATAAGAAGGAAATTCTCATTTGATATGAAATTTTATTTGACAAAATATACGTTGAGGTATGATTGATGGCTAATAAAACAATTACAACCAAAGAATAGATCTTGGTTGTACATGAACAGGATATGAATTAATTATAGAAAAGTAATATTATTAGACTTAATATGTGCTACAGATTTATAGTGTGCATGTATCTGTATCTGTATCTATATCTCCATGCTTACTCGATAATGTCTTTTATAGTTTCAACCGTCTTTACTACAAGATAGTCGACCAATTTCGAAAACTCCAATAGGAGAAATGATATCAATTTGGAGCCTCAATCGTGAGGAGATTTATGTATAAGATAAAATCTGTGGATTAAATATACGAGTTAGTTTTCTGTTCTACTATATACCATCTCCAATATACATGAATTTATTAGATTTTTATGGGTTTACATTAAATCTTTATTGTGATTTTATTAAAAATGGGCTAATGTCATAGCCAATGAGTAAAGTGGACCCAATTATGTGATCTAAAGAAAATTGGGCTTAATGTCTATAACGGGTTAATTTTGACAGTCAGTGTAGGCTATGGGTCATGTTGAAACCTTTGATGGGGAGACCCAACAAAGACCAATTAGGGTTAGGCTAGATCCCCTCTTTAACTCTATATAAAAGAAAGTATGGGTTTCTAAAAACTCTAACCTGCCTCCTTCCCATTGAGTAGTCTGCCACAAGTTAGAGAATAGAGAGGAAGACCTAACCTTTTCAAAACGCTGTATCGATGGCTAAAAGAGGTATACATCTCTAACACATAATTATATTCTATATTCGTATATACGAGATCTTGGTGAATATAGAAAATTTAAAATTCCAACAAGTGGTATCAGAGCCAAAGCATATATGATTTAGAATCAATTATAAAATTAATTGAATGCATTTTTTTCTCCCATAATCGCATGAAGTTTTGGCCATATTTTATGTTGATTCCATTGTAATATGCAATTAAAAGTTTAGGGCTTTTATTCTTCACGTTATAAGCTTTGCATTGATATATTATACGTCCTCTAATTTATAATATACACGAAGATATTAAGGATTAAATATTTAGATTTTATAAACCCTAAGTTTTGAGATCCGAAATTTTTCGTATTATTTTATGTTAATTTTTGATGATTCATGATGAATTGATATATGGGTCTTATTCCTTTTTGTATAAGTTTTGTTTTGATATATTACACATAGTATGATTGATTGTATGTTGTGAGAAATCTAATGTTGAATTTATTAGGGTTAGTTTTGTATCTAAAATTTTACACTCAAATTTAGACTTATTATGATTCGAATTTGAGAAAAATAAGGCCATAATCAGATTTAGAATGTCTGAAAACATAAGAATAGGCTTTTGAATCATCGAAATCGGACGAAAAACAAAGATTTTAGGGTTAAAATACGAAAAAGTCGAATTTGGATCACGAACGGATCAAAACGACCCGAATTACAGGCGAAACGGGTCGGACTCAACTCGCCCAAGGAAGAAGATGGGGTGCGTGCAATACACGCACCATGACGCGTGAACCACACGCGCAAGGAGCGTGCATTACAAGCGCGATGGGTCAAATCCGGGTTGTGGACCGGGCGGATCAGGTTTAGGTCACGGATATGGTCGCGGATCTGGATAAGGACATGGATGCGGGCTCGAATTGAATACGGGTTGGACCGGCCCGATTGGGTCAGAAGGATACGCGTGAGGGCGCGTTAAGTAAACACTCCAATCAAAAAATTCCCGATGTGTGGCGGCGCGTGCATGGTTTGATTCCGATGATTTTTTCGATGATGCACTACTCTTCTGATTTCCTAATTTTTGGTGATTTTTATTTTATTTTTTGGATACCAAAAATTAATAAATTAAGGATTTTTC
>JAVXUL010062606.1:0-10165 GCA_035590515.1 Trichilia minutiflora
TGAGCATCATTTTTGACAGTGAGACAAGTAATTATTCATCAAGTACATATATACAATACGTTGAGACACCAAATGATTAAAAAAAACAAAACAATACAGGTTCGATGCAATGCAAAACTTATAAAGAATTAGATATTGCCAAAACATAATAAAAATATCAATCAGCTAAATCAAATTTCAGGATGAAAATATATTCCCTAACCTATGAGTTGACCCACAACTGATGCAAATGTAGCAGCCAAGCCATGTTGGTATTCACTAGAACAGTGCAAATACACGTAAACATTTCATTTAAAATATCAACCGCTGGCAGAGAATGTCTAAAATATGCTCATCCTGAGCAAGTTAAACACTTTCAAAAGTGAATGTGTGTAGCACACAAAGAGGGGAATGTTGTCCTAAATTCTATCCCAGAAAGGCCTTATGATTCAGATAGTTGACATTTACTAAAAACAGGTTTGGAGAGAGATGCCAAGATGCACAGCAAAGTCATTAACAGTTTACTTGTTGAAGACTCGAATGTGCTTGCTTTCCTGAAATAATCACCTTACAAGGTTTAAATGTCATGATGGGAAATGAGTAATATAGACATGTGCACCAATGACACGTGCATAATTTTTTAACTTAGACTGTTTACTCTTTTATCTCTATTTTGCAGTATATACTTCTGATACAATCCTTATTATTCTGATACAATTATGTTAATAAGCAAAAACTACATACCTTAATCAAAGGATGACATGTAACAAAATGCAATTAAAACACGGGAGCATCAATTAAAAGAGCTTGGGATATATGATGACGGTTAAATAACATACCCCCAAAACAATCAACTTGAGTGCCTTCTGAAAACTTGAAATCTTCCCATCACCATCAAAAGTTGCTTGCCATTTTTCTGGCTTAAGCATTCTGCTTACCTGTTGCATTAACAATAATAACAACTTATCAGCATATTTTCATGAACAAGGAGAAACAAAATAGATGAAAATTAGCTATGGTTAAAGCAAAAATGAAATGGAAACAAAAGAAGAAACATCTATTTTTGTCATATAAATTAACTCAAAACCTGCTCACACAAGTTGCATTCTAACCCGGTCATCAAGATCTATTAAAAACGACGATGAAAACAATTGACATTTCATACCACATATATTGGTATACAAGCAAGAAAGTGGCATCCCAAAAAGTATCATCAGATATATAATAAAATGACTGTTTTTTAATAGATTCTTATACAAGCTCCATCTGTAAAACTACTGAAAGGTAAACATCTTTCCATCCCAAAGAGTCTATATACCAGAAGTATGACAACAGTTAATGATCACAAAATCAATTTCAAAATTGAGTGCTACCCCCATTCTTCCTTATCCCTACACTGCTTCAACACATTACTTTGCTCCTTCCACCTTAAGCTTGACCTCCCACATCATCTATTTAGATACTGCCAACCTTGTGACTAGAGAGAGATCAAGGAAGTGTAGCCATCTCTAAAATCCGTAGATTTATCTTCATCAATAATCACATAGCAATACAAGCTTCATTGAAACTTTAAAGCAAAAAATGCACAAATAGCATTTAATTGATTAAAGCATTGTTCCTTGGCAGCATTCACACACTCTGTTATCATCCCCTTAGTGGAGAAATCCAATATGCTTGAGTAGAACCCACTTCACATCTGGAGAAGGACAATATACAAAATAGTACACTATATTCCGCCTTAATGATATCTCATGAAAGTTTCTTTGCTTGCCAAATCATCAGCAAGCTATTGATCTCCTTTACAATTCCTTTTTTCAAATCTCAGTTTTACAATGTCCCAAATATATCAGTTCTCACAAAATAAATAATATTCAACCATAACTCTCACTATAAATCTCACCCCGTACCATTCAATCTCTCATCTAATTGCCACTATAAACACGTATGCTTCTCACTCTCTACTAATTTGAATTTCCAAAAAAATAGCAATGAAGTATAAAAAATAGAGTGCACATAATAAAGTAGAAATAAATTATCGAAATAAATGTTGATTAGAAAGCATCTTACAGCTATAACAACCTTTATAGGTGATTGATAAATACAAGGCTCTCCAATATCGCGAACCATAGAACCCACTCTCTGAAAATTCAGTGTCCCCGATTTCCCGCAACTCCATAGCTCTTCTCCTCCGCTACTTCTTCCACAATACATCAGAATTCACACAAACCCCTACCTATCTGTCTCACAAACCCTACTATCATCACACACCAAAACTAATTTCAAATATGGAATATCTTTACATACAACAAAGAAAACTAATTAAGCCAAAAAAATCTATTTTAATATTAGATGACTACATGTAAACCTCATAATATTTAAAAAATCATCTACAATTTCATGTTTCGATGAAAAATACATAAAATTCAAATGTCTCTCAGACAGAAACTGAAATTAGCTTCGAATGTTATGAAACTGAAATGGATAAACTGAGAAACAAAATATACCAAACTGAAATGTCAGAAACGGAGCGAGAATTACACGTCGATCGGATCATTGATCTAATTGGTGCCGATAAACGCGCGTACCTGTTACGTCTACTCCAATGCTACAAACACGTATAAATGTATAAAAATGCATTGAAAAGTGAGAGTACCTGAAGAAGAAGAAGAAGAAGGATAAAATGAAAATAGAATTGAGAAGAAAATGAGATCTCTTCTTCGTCAGTGGAGAGCTCTTCCTCCTCCTTCATCATTTACACAGATGCCTTTTTTCTTCTCTCTTCTTCCGTGTGTTTGTTTCAACTAAATTTTCTTCATTCTCATTTTTCTATACTTTTTTTTTCTTAATCATTTTACGATAAAAAGTATTACATAAAAAAATATTAATAAAACTATTAAACCTACATTAATTTTAATATAATATTTATTTTATTTTATTGAATCGGAATACTTATTTATTTTGAAAAATATTTAAATAAATTTGGAAATAATGTTTTATATGAATAATATGTTAATCTTTATTAAATATATTTACATTTAAAAAAAAAAATATGAAACCATAATATTGAGTGTATTACATTGATTTATATAATTTATTATATGAATTCTTCAATCAATTTTCAACATTTTCACATAAGGAAGACTTTAAATATATGAGATTTCATAACTAATATTAATGATGTTTAATATAATTTTTAATTGATACAATGATATTATGATTTAACATTCATAAATCAATAATTCTATTAAATTTATTTTATTTATGTTAATTTAAGAATGATTTACATATATTATTAATCAAAATAATAATTAAAAATAGAGTTTTATGTTATAATACAATTGGGATTATATATACACACTCACACACACACTCATTCTTAAAAGATCAAACACGATCATAAGAAATAATTTGATCATATAATTGCTTCTTGGCATCATAATTAACCATGAAAATAAATATATATTTTTATATTATATATGGTTTAAACTTCAACCTTTTGTAATGTTCAAAAAAATTATGACTTCAATCAATCCCACAAAATTAAATTATTCAGATTAAAATTAAGATTTTTTTTTAGTTCATTTCAAACAAAATTTTTTCAGTAAAATTAATTGTCTCAAATTTTTAATGCATAAGATTGAATCAAATGTATTACTAATTCAACTTTCCTATAATTTAGAAATAAAATCCATATATATCAAGCATTGTACACATTGTGAAAATGACCATCTTCATACAACAAATTAAAAAGACTCATTTTTTTTTTTAAAATTTAATAATTTTGTCCATACATACATATATATATATATATATGCGTTGAATTCCTTTGAATGGGGCATGGCTGGCAGTTATATTAACTCAAAGAGTGAAGACTTTGACAATGTAATTAAATATAAAATCACATCCAACTTTGGACTTTTCTATTTGCAATCACTATTATTGTAGAATAAAAAAAATATATTAAAAATAAATTTAAAATACTAAATTTATGTACTATTTTAACAACTAACAATGCAATCTTTGGTACATACTATAGTCCCAAGTGATAAAAAACCGATATCAAAATGCTAATTTTTCTCATCAATTTAAGTTCTTAAGAAAGATGAATTTGTTATTTTTTGAATAACTTTTATTTGTTAAGCGACGACCCATCTATTAGACATTATCGAATCACTAAATCTTACATATTTTTATCCTTGAGAGCTAATCTTTGTCTAGTTTGAAAATAATTTTACACTTTATTATTTTTTTAACTTTTCTTCAAATATTAACATAAATACGACAATCACAATCAAAGTCTAAATCATATGTCTCTAGTTTCTATGCTTACATAATTATTATTTTGAGATAATAATAGAATGTAAATCCAAACCTTTCGGCAATTGACGCATACCCTTTATAACAAAATTTTCTTAAACAGCTTGGGTACTTTGTCAAGACAAATCTTATTTGTAAAATTAGGAATTGGAAATAGTCAATTCCCATCCCTTAAGGCAAACAACATCTTGTAGTTTGCTTAATATAAATTTACATATATTTAATTTTATATCATATCATATTTTCATGTATATATCTTAACAAATTCACCCCGAATGAACTATCTAACAACATTTTAAAATACATGCAACCACAAAATATGTATTTTAAATCAGCTTCACCCTATGTTTTGCTAATATGACTTAATATGTTCTTCAAATTTACATCAACATGTAATTAACAATTTACTATTATAAATTAAAATTTAATACTAAGATGAAGCTATTTATTCCAATTTCCGTAGTACTTAACTATAAATTTTTTTAAATTTGTTTAATTGAACAAAATACAAGAGAATGAGAATTTTTAAAAAAAATTATTATTTCGATAAATGGTGAATGCAGAAATTTGTAACATTTTAATATGAAAATAAAGACAACAAAATAAAATTAGATCAAAGTAGGGAAATTCGGATGGTTTTGAGTTGAATTTTCAACTAGCAATAATGCTTCGAATGTTGCTTTCAAATATAGCTTTTTGTCTCTTCCGACCATTAAAGATACAAGAAACAAGAAAAGACAAGCACAAGAGGTTGGAAGTACAGCTTTTTTAATAGTGTTATACGGTGTAAATAATTTGAAGTTTAAGGATTAAATTATTGACTATCTATAAATATTAGGTTATATAATTATAAAATATTTTAAAATTTTTATTTTTTAGAGTATTAAATTGTTTAGAAACAACCATTATATACATATATGTTTATTTATTAAATTTTATATATAATATATACTAACTTTCAAGTTTTTAAGTATGTAAACATAATATCTATTGATTTTTATGTGTATATATGTCAAGTTTTTAATTTTTATTTATGTCAATATTAGTTATTAAATCTTTTAATTTAATAAATAAATAATTATTATTTATTGATTATATTTTTTAAAATAATATTTTTTTAATATTACTAATAATATTATTTTATAGAAATTTTACTATATTTATAAATTTATATCTAAATTACAAGAATGCAATATTTAAAAAAGATACTAAATGAAATGAATTCAATGCAGGTTCAACTAATAAAGATAATGCTTTGACTCCACGATCCTTCATTAAAGATAAGAGAGAGAAGAAAAGACAAGCACAAGAGCTTCGAAGTAGGCCCATTATTTACTTTTTGATTTTTCCTTTTCTTCGTCGAATCTACCATAAAATCGATCTAGGATATATGCAGCTGTGATTCAACTGAGATCTGGATATTTTCAAATTAGTTAGTATATTATTCTTTATAGTTTAGCTAACTTTTAAATTTAATTTTTGGTATGAACTATCTTATTGTCAAAGATCCGTTCAATCTTCACTAGAAATCATGTGTTGACGTTATGGTGGCGTTTGTTTTGCAGGCTTTGGATGTTAGCCATGGAGATGTCTTGGTCTCTGCCGAATTAGCAAACCTTAGCAGTTAGCAACACTTTAACGCCATGTACAGGTGCGGTGCATTAATTCTCTCTCTCTGCATAATCATTGTAAGATGAAATTTGATAGTTCAAGCACACATCTCAGGAATCATTTTAAAAGCTTAAGATGCTCAAGTAAAAGAAATGGAGATGAAGATGCTGATAAGTCAACAAAAAACAGGAATTTGACTTCTCCTGTGCTAAAAAAGCATCTGTGATTGATCTGATCAAAAGCTGGAACTATGAGAGAGGAGATCGTAAGCATTGGGATTCATCAGTACTGAACTCAAGGAAGGTTGAAATACTCCAAATTTACATAAAAGAGAAGGAAAACTTCCGCAAATTTCTTAGTTATCTCTCGTGTCGTTTTAACTTAAGACTTAAGTCGTTTCAGGATAGTTGGTATCACTTGACCGTACAGCATATTGATGATAGTTGGGAACTGAAGAGGGAGAGTATTAGCTTTTATAATTGCGACAGATATTTTGAGAATTTCATAGCAAGTTAAAAAGAATCATGTTTGGATTGGAAGATCGTTAGGAATACATGCTCCTTAATAGTGACTGATAATTACCATATTGACTACGAACATGATGTTTCCAGAGAGATTATGAGTTGATTTAGTCAACAAGGTTTACTTCCTTTTCGGTGGGTTTCTGTTAGAAATTGTCGACTTTTTGGATTACGAGGATTTTTCTGAGGATTTTGAGGAGTCGTTATGGAACAGCTTTAATGAGATAAGAGGGTGTATTGCTTATTTCAATCAGACGCCATCCGATCAACATAAGTTTCAAATTGCTGTGGATAACGTCAAGTCCATGGGAAAGAAAGTGGATTCTGAAGTACCTCTTACTGTGAGAATATAAAAAAAAAAAGAAATTAGATTTTAAGATTGCATTAGGTTATAAAGAAGCATTTTGTGAGCTGCAGCTTATAGATCCTGATTTCAAGTCAAAGTCAATAAATCTAACAAAGGAGCAACCCTGGCATACGAGTACTTGGACCAGCTTATTGAGAGTATTAGCAATTTGTCTGGGACCTGCTATTACGATACTACTCCAAATATGTATTTCTCCAAGTTTTGTGACCTGCATACGAAATTATTTCTTCTGCGAGAAATAAGGGAAGGTTATTACATGGAAAAGATACTTCTCTAACTTTGATAGAGATAGTGGTTTCCGCTAGACAGAGACATATTGACAGCGATTATGAGCAAAAATAACCTAATAATATCAGCGATTCTTTTGACCCGCGTTTCAAAATGGGGATTGTGAAACTTTGGTACAACAAGATCTATGGCCGTGATGGTGATCGCTATCAGGAGAATGTTATTGTTGATTTTACCCACGTTTATAATGAGTATTCCAAGGGCTTTTCTGAGTTTGAGTTTGAAGATAATACATCTTTAACTCCATATTTAGACGATATGGGGGGGCCATGCACAACTTCACACAACACAATTTGGTCGATACTTAAAGAAGCCTAAATTTCCTCCTGTTGAAGTGTTCGATATATTAGCTTGGTGGCGTATTCACACTCCAATCTTCCCGATCCTAGCTCGGATGGTTCGTGATTTCTTAGCACTACCCATTTATGTTTCCCTTGATATTTCATTTGAATCACATCAATCCTTGATAAACAAACTTGATTTTCTCGATGATGACATTAAAATCCCCATGTTATGCTTGGCAAGATGGTTGAAAAATCTCTAAAATTAAACATTGTTTGTTTTGAAATATTAAGTAAAAGTTTTTCTCTTTTGCTGTTTGAGAATAAGTCATGTAATTGCTATTGATGAGAACTTGTGAGCTTCAGAACACTTGGTTTCAGGGTGGTCTTTCTACTTCCCTTCATTCAGGCTTCAAGGTCTTTCTAATTTCTATATTGAATTGCTAGGGCTATTATCATGTTTTAGTTTCTGTACCCGAAGAGTCATATAATAAAGCAGACAATCACATACTAAATAAGATTCTGAGCTGAAATGTGAAGGTTTTGGCGCATTTTGCAATACTGAAGTATTCATATGAACCCAAAATCAAATAGAAAAGGCCCTATAGAAATGATTCTATTCTACTCCAAATAAGATAGTTTGAATGGTTTTGTTTGTTTTAAATAGTAGAGTTTGAGAGTTTTGTATGGAGATAAAATTTTGAATTGGAGAAGACGACTAATGTAAAAGGGATGATTTTTTCATTTGACTCGTCAATTCGAGTTCGATTTTTAGAAATTGTGTGTTTTCACTTCAAGTTTACAATTAAGAAGGCTTGAGGTTACATAATTAAGAAGAAAGGGCTTGAGGAATTTCAAATGAACTTTGACGATTAGGACAAAAATATTGGGATGCTACTTTTGATTTCTTGAGTTAGAAGTTAACCATACATGAATCTCTATCGGATTAATTCACAAACTCCGTTTCATTTTCTTCAGAAATATGTAAGTGGGTTCTGCTAAAAAAAATGTAAGAAACAAAAATATAAAATATTTTTTTAACATCGATAATTCGTTTATTAGTCTGTATTAATGGTAGAACTCTGCTGCAAGGGAAGAATGAGTTGCATTAATTCTCTGATATAATTTTCAATTATAAAATGTAAGATTTATAATCTTGAAGAAGAAATAACTCAAAAAACTGAGAACAACTCAAAATAAAAACTGAAACAAAAGAAATTGCAGAAAACAGAGTAACACCAGAAAAATAAATGCACAGTCAAGTTTTTACATGGTTCGATTCATGTAGAACCTACGTCCACGGACAGACTTAACGAGTCTAGACTATTCTCAAAAGATCAGAGAATGTTTTACAAAGAAGATGATACAAGAATACTCAGAATACTCCTCCAAATCTCGGCCTAAATTGTCCTTATAATGCAGCCTATCAAGAATTCTGGAAAACTCCGAATTCGTTGCAACACAATAGACTAAAATGATAAAATTGCCATCAATGAATCAATATTAACAAGATAACAACCAGGGGTATTATGGACAAAACATTCACATAACAGTTTTAACGGCTTCATATTCTTCTTCAACTTCATCAAATTCTTCTTTGCAATTGGCTCCAGCTTCCAATTTTTTCCAAATACAGATTACTGGATCAATCCTCGACATAAAAATAATAAAATTTTAATAATATTATTTTTGAAAACTAATATTTAATATATAAACAATTCGAAACTAATTATTTTTGAAAAAAACGTCGATGCGTATACCTAACAAGCACATAACAATTCGTTTACATCAATTTTCAGTTAAATTTCTTAAATAATGTATTATATTGAAAAGCATTGCCAATATCAAAGGAAAGGTTGATTTGATCCATTAGACTAATATTTGTTCTTGAGGAAACACAGGCCCACCAAATTTTCTGCCAATCAGAAACATGAAGCAGGAATTACAATTTTCGGATATCCGCAACAGAGGTAAACTATCGTTCGCACCTATTTTTGTTTAATTCAAACTTTTTAAGAATAAAATTTAAAAACTAAAAAATATGAGGAATTTTTTTTAAAAAAATAAAAGAGTAATAAAATATTAATTAAAAAATAAGGGAGAAATGATATTTTATGGGTAACAACGGTTAGATACCAAATGTGAGTGGGTGAAGTGAAAAAATCCCACCTTAGAAAGATAAAGGGCAAACGAGTAATATATATATACTACAACAATCTGGGCCTTCTGCGGCGCCCAAAATGGTCGCAAAAGCCTAAATTTGGCGTCGCTGAAGCCTTCCGCGGCGACATCGGACGGCGTCACTAAAGGCTGGTCGCGGAACCCTTTAGCGACGACAATAATGGATCGCCGCTAAAAAGATCTTTAGCGACGCCAATTGCGTCGCTAAATATTGTCGCTGAAAAGTCGCCGCTGAATGGGGGCTTTTTGCGACGAAAATATTTGCCGCAGAAGCTTCTCCATCGCCGCTGAAGGGTCTATTAGCGACGACACTACGGCGCCGCTGAAGGGTCTATTAGCGGCGACAAAATGGCGCCGCTGAAGGACCTATTGGCGTCGAAAATTGACGCCGCCGAAGGATGTATTGACGTTGACAATTTGGCTGAAAAACCTATTGGCGGCGACATTTTAGCGCCGCTGAAAGACCTATTGGCGGCGACATTTTGACGCCGCTGAAGGGTTTAGCTGAGAATAAAATTAAAATGATAAATGACGTTTTAATTTTGGATAAATTGCTACCTGATAATTTTTCAAATCATTATTTTTTTTAAATATATTTATATAATTATATATTTTTAAAA
>JAVXUL010062627.1:0-10163 GCA_035590515.1 Trichilia minutiflora
AGTGTTTTCTTTATTCGTGGTTTTGTAAAATTACATGTGGAGTTTGGGTGTTTGAATGAATTATTATTGTAATGTTTTTGAAAAAAAAAATAAAGAAAAAAAAAACAGGATTTAGTGAAAAGCCTTACAGGCCTACAGGTTGTGTCCTGTGTGATTGGGTACACCCTGGAGGTCTGTGGCGTTGTCACGTGTGAGAACCCGGGTCGGGTCGTGACATTTTTCATTCCTAACATGTTGGGGGCATTAATTTGTTGATAGAAGCACAGAAATCGCGGATGAGAGATTTAGGGTTTCGGCTTCCAATTGGGGTTTTTCAACTTCTATGCAAAATTGAGGCAAACCAACGGTTCTATGAGGTTAACAGCATCATTTCTAACCTATCTGTGATTTTTATTTCGCGTTTTATTGATTTTTGGGCATATAGGTTTTTCTGTTCATCCGGAGAGATTTCGACTAGATTTATAGCGTACATTTAGGTTTTATGTGTTGAATAGGTTGTACTGAGATTGGGTAAGTCGTTAGAATGCTAAAAATAAGATTTTAAAAAATTTGGATAAGTAAAAATAGTAAACGGGTTACTGTTCTGACGAGTCGATGGGGTTTACTTAATTTTATAAAAATAAGCCGAAATACGTTAGTTTAACCTAAATATGGGTTCGTGATAATAATATATGGATAATTAGACAAATAACGAGGGTTTTATTCGATTTAGTATAATAATCAATTTTAGAAAGCCCGGGTTAGCATTCATTACACGTATAAAAGTCTCATTTGAGGTTTAGAATTCGTTATTGATATGTTTTGATATATATATATATATATATATATATATGTGTGTGTGTGACGGTACACGATCAAGAAACATGCATGATGTATTGAGAAACAAGGGGAATTAGGGAATGTATACCCTCCCTAAGCTATGAGTAAACAACTTCTTGTTTTTATTATTTTATTTCAAGTTTTAGAATATTCTAAATTGTTATAAATATTTTATAAATGATTTTATATATATATATATATATATATATATATATATATGTTTTTATGTGGTTTTGAAATAAGATATGGTTTGTATGATGGATTTAACTCGCTTGATGTATATGTTTTATGTGAATGATAGCCGATGGCCAATTTATAAAATGTTTATACCTTATTGATGATTATATGGATATTGAGTTTACATGGATTGAATTTGGATGATAATTCTATGATGATGATACGACTAGTGGGTCAGATTTTATGATTTATATATTGGTGATAACGGTTAAAAGGGCTGAGTTATTTATTGTAGCTATAGGGTGTGGTAGCCTGGGAGAGACCACCTGGATGTGGTCGTCTAGGTGAGTGGGGTATGTGGTAGCTTAGGATCGGCTTGAGAAGAGAGATCGCTTGAGTGAGTGAAGACTTCATAGGTAAGGGTGATGTATGGTGCATATTGTTATCTTGAGTAGTGATTTAACTATCTGTGAGTCTCGTCAGATCAGTCACGGATGTCATCACGTGACTAATCCGAGGCGAATGTCAGGAGTGAGCATATTTTATATAACTAAATCATGTATTATTTTACTTCTTTGCATTTGAAAATGAATTTTTATAAATAGCATGTTTTTACTACATATAAAACCTACTAATGGTCTCGGAATGCCTAGGACTAAGGTAATCGTCGGGAAAGGGAGTCAACCCAATGATTTTAATATATATTTTAAAGTTTTCAAAGTAAGATAAATATTTTAAACTAAACTGTTTTATGATGAGTTCAAGTTATGTTTTCTACTTAGGAGTTAAGTATTATTTACTTATATTTATTTTTAGTTCACTCATGGAGTATACTCTCGTATACTCACCCCCCTCACTCTCTAGTTTTAGGATAAACAAGAAAGTTACGCACATCGGTTTGATAGTGATCGCTCCAGGTGCTGTAAGCATCAAGTATATAATAGATTGACTCACATTACATGGTTCACAATCTATTGGAGTTGTTTTATTTCTATTAGTTATTATTATTAGAATGATTTGACTCTTCGAGAGTTGTAAACATATTTGTAAACTAGTTTATATTGATTCTTTTTCCTATTTATTTGATGATGCATCTTAAAATGCTTTAATATTTGATGGATAAAATGAATTATATATTTTGAAGTGTTTGTGGATTGGTTAGAATCATTACGAAGTTTGGGTGTTTGGATAAACTTTTTTGGAAGTGTCGCATAAATGTTTTTGAAATAGGATTTTGTAAAGGGCTTGCAGGCTCTTAAGACATATTCTGGGTGATTGAATATACTTTAGGGGTCTATAACGATTGTCACGTGTATGACTCACGAGTTGGGGTATGACATAACTGTTTCGTCATCAGTTCTGAACCGGTTTAACTAACTACGAACTATGAAACTGGTTGAGACTGGCTCATTATAGTTAGTGGTTCAGGTCGATTCTATTCTCCCCGATTGTAAGAAATTTAGGATTAAAGTTTCCAGGTTTATTTTTGAGTTCGAAAGTTCATACTCAAATTTAAGTAATTTTTCATCTGTTTTTTAAAAAAATAAGGCCAATAATAAAATTCAAAACGCTTGAAATATAGGAATAGGCTTTTTAATAATCAAAATCGGATGAAAAACAAAGATTTTAGGACAAAAATACAAATAAGTCGAAGATAGATCGCAATCGAGTTGAATGACCCGAAATTACAAAAAATCAAGTCAAAAAGACCACTGTGATAGTGCGTGTGATACACGCACAAGATATATACAATGGGTGCATGTGATGCACGTGTACGATGTGTGAAGGATAGACGCCAATATCGGGTCAATATGGGTTGTGGATCCTAGAAGTGGGTGAACTGGTTAATCTGACCCGCTTGGTCAAGAAGACGCGCGTGAGGTATACGCTCTAGCCAAAAAATGTATCGGCATATGGTGGGGCATACGAGTGCACAAGATGTCAGATTTCGGTGTTCTTGGTGGCGATACACTTCTCTCTTAATTTTTTAATTTTTAATGATTTTTATTTTATTTTTAGGATACCAAAAATCAATAAATTAAGAGTTTTTTCTATTATTGAAAAATAAAATTTAAAGTTTTAATGAGAATTTAAATTTAAAAATATTTTAGTGATTGATAGTTACCAAAGCAATACAATCACTGAAATTCATAAAGAAAATTTATTTTTCCTAATTAGTATAAATATAGTTTATTATAATAGGTGTTGTTTTATGTGATTTCATGCTATATACGATTTAGTATCTTATTCGATATAAAATAATATAATGATAATAATGGATAATAATAATAATGACCATTTTCTTATTTTTGAAAAAATTTTAATTATGATTTTTCTTGATTATTATCGTTAAAGTGATGCAATCATTAAAAATCTAAGGTTAGTTAAAATTTATAAAAAATGAATTTGGTGTTAAGAAATAAATTATATTATTTATGGTTAAGTGAGATAATTATTAAAAGTCATAAGGGTAATTAAGGGAATTAATGTTTGCATGGAAGACATTGTGAGATATAATTAAGAAATTTATCTACCCAAAGGGGATAAATTTTGAGATTGCTTATTTGGCCTAAATATGTATGATTTGGAGAATTTTATCTACCCAAAGGGGATATGTTTTTCATATTATATATATTCATATTTTGTTGTCTTCATGCATAGAAACCACAAGTAGAATTATCGACTCTATCCAAAGAGGGGCTAGTAATGATACATACGGGGTCTCAATATTGATATCCATTATTGTTAATTAACTAACTATAGTATAATTTTTCTAAACAGTTTTCTTCAAGTTTAATAATAACAACACATTGATAGAAGTTTTGACCGGTTTAAATTATAAGAAATAGAAGTAAGATATAAAGTTTGCTCTAGTAATCATGAACATAAATTTGGTTTTACGTATAAATCCACCATCACTGTTCATTAGGACAGCACTGATGATGAAAAATACTATTATAAAAAATGAAAAAGGGTAAATCACTTTAATTTGTTAGTGATAAGGAGATCTATTATTGAAGATTTACTCAGAAGACTACTTGAGACTGTCAATCCTAGAGATCTACTCATTGAAGTAGGGAAAAAGCACAATCTAGATATAATTCGCATAGCATCTTGGTCTTACCAAACTGAACCCCAACTTGATTCATTTCCTATTCGATTGAATAGACCGATGTTCTCAAGTTCGGTTTAAGGTTCAAAATAGCTTCAGCCAAAATTAATCTTGGTAGCCCAAGATTTTTCGATGTGTCGAATTGATCTATGGCCTCAGAATTTGGAATTGAGCATTTAAAATTTAGAGACTTTTGAAAGTGCACGAGTAAGCAAAAGGAAAACACCTATTTTGAATGTCCTCGGTCGGCCAACATATAGGAGAAGAATTAGTTTCATTATTCTTGACTTAAATAGAAAGAAAATAAGTACTGTTAGACAAATCCTAGGTTTAAGACCACATCGACTTACACGAACACTAAAATATTTGAAAACTGTGTATACACAACAATTGTGTAAAGCAAACAAGATCATTCTAACTTTTAAGCAAGAAAACCTAAAGAATCCTAAGAAGTTATATTGACGGTCGCATTTGAACATGTATAAGTTTAGCTTATTGAAACCTAAAGATTCATGAATCGAAATTGATACAGTAAAGGATGGCAAAATACAAGGAACTAAGGAATTAAGGAAGTCAAATAAAGAGAATTAAGGATAAAAATAGGGATTAGAATTCTTTCTATAGTAACAGTTACATTGAAGATGGATAGTTTTTTATATTAAAATTTTATTTTATATACATTCTCTTAGAAAGTATTAATTTCTTGTTCTTTGTAAGATAAAATTGGATTATAGTTTAATTTTTGTAATAATAAAATAATATGATTTATTTCTTCATTGTCATTGTTAGCTTAATTTATTTGATAAATAGTATAGACTCTTTCAGTTCCCTAAAACTCCCAATTTATCCCTCATATGGATAATATATTACTAAGAGGTCATTAATTAAGGAAAGATCCTAGACACTGTAGTATAAATGGTTGAGTCACGGATCTAGAAAAAGAATTACAAAGTTGATTAAGGTTAAGATTCTTTCTCTACTATATCACGATGATGATTAGTAAATTATACAAATTATGCAAGAGAAGAGATTGATCAAGATTAAATAGGAAATCGCCATTTGTGATAAAAATTTCTCTACTATTCTATATGGTAATAGATATATTTGGTTTATGATTTCTTGCATAGAAAATACAACTATCCTCTTTAAATTCAGATGCAATAATCTCTATTTCTCATTTGGCTAATATCTGGGCTTTTTGTGGATTGTACCATAAGGTAAGAACTCTACCAAGGAGACTAATATTCTCAAATTTGTCTTAAATTCTCTCTCAAAGATTCTAGCCCTACAAGCTTGAGTGTTAATCAAATGTGGAGTATTAATAACTTGTATTTCCCTTAAACATATGATAAGTACATGTAATTGTCAGTACCACCCATTAGATAAAAATTTTCTCTAATTTTTGGATTTGTTTTAGAAAATTAATGGATCAATTAACCTTTTAAAGATAGAAGATGAGGTTCTTTCAATAGCTTAACTACCCGTAAGCAACATTCGTAATCTTTTGGATTTTAAGTTATAATTTTGATTTAATCACAACTATAGCAAACAATCAAACAAGAAGAAATTTTAAAAATCACACAAGTTCTAAAGTCTCTATTAGGAGATTAAAGAAGTGGAAAGATTAGAATTTTAGTGTTTATTATATGAGTAGATTATGATATAAATCAAGATTCTGATCCGATGACTTATAATAAAGAGATTAATCGTTTATAATTTTAATAAATTGATTGGATGCTATGAGGGATAAAGTGCAGTGTATATAATGAAGATTGAGAAGTGATTGAGTTTCCTAAAGAGTTCAAATTAATATATTATAAATAGGTGTACAAGACTAAAAGAGAAAGTAAAAGCAACATTGAAATATTCAAGACTAGGCAACTAGCAAAAGACTTCGAATAAAGAGAAAATAGATGTTAAGGTAACCTTACTTAATGGTAAAGTAAGGTAAAGAGGTCTATATAATTCAGCCTAAAGGATTTATAAAAAGAAGTAAGAATATATGATTTGAAAGTTAAAGAAAATCGATCTATAGAATGAATCGAGCTTTTCATTAATGATATATAAAGATTAAGTGTGGTCTTTTAATTTTGTCGAAATAATGTTGATGAATGTACCCACATAAGGATCAATGGGAATTTACTTTATAAAGATCAGTGGGAGGTTGCGTCATCAGTCAAAGCAACTCTTGATCACAAATTTCAACATAAAGGATTATAGAGAAGCCTCTTATGTTTTGGGTATTGAGATTTATTCCAGTAAATCTTGTAAAATTTATGGATAATCTCAAAAGATTATGTATATAGATCGAGAATTTAAAAGATTTAATATATAGAAGCGAAAATCTAGAAAAATTGCTTGTTGCAAAAGTGATAATTTAACAAGACTAGTATATCTAAAATGATCTTGAAAGGGATAGCTGACAGTCTTATATATGTGATTGATAATCTTATGCATATAAAGATTTGTGCTAAACCAAAAATAATTTTTTGTTGTAAGCGTTTATTAAATGACATATATCAAATTCTGAGCATAATTATTAGGTTACGATCAAGAAAGTGTTGAGATATCTGTATAGTACAAAGGATGTTGTACTAATAAAAGGGTTAATACTCTTATTTTAGTCATGTTTTCATATACAAATTTTGGTGGATGTCCAAATGAACTAAAGTAAGTTATAAGTTATATCTTTGTATTGAATGAAAGAGCCAATTCTTAGAAAAAAATATAAAACCAAACTGTAACAGCTTTCTCAACTAGATATATAGATATATGATACATGTTATGGAGCATTTATTCATGGTAGTTAGCCCAAATATTTGATTTAAGAGCTTCAAGTGATTAATTCAATCTCTAAGCTAAGCTTATAAAGATTTATCGTACTACTATATTCGATTTTGAGAATAACAAGATTAATAGTAAATTGAAGCACATGGAAATCGATTACCTAACAGTCAAGAATTTAGTTGAAAAGAAAGATATTGTGATAAAGAATATTAAGACAGACTTTAGATTAGATATTTTAACCAAAGATATGAAGTCCATAACTTTTGAGCGATATGCTATAAATATAGGTATACAAAATTTAATAATACTTTGCATTAGTGGAAGTTTGACAGTATATAAATATATATGTTTTCTGGATATTTATGAATAAATACGAATTATTTTATATACTTGCATATTATTTTGATGATCATCATATTTACTATACAATATATCAATTAAGATATGACATTGAAGTTGTGTATGACATTTGCATTTAACATGCTTATTAATATCATGTAAAGTCTCAAAAATAAAAAAATGATAATTAAAGATATAGGCTTGTTAAGATTAGATTAAACATGTCTATTAATTTTACAATAGTCATGGCATATAGACTCGTTGGAGTCAAATAGTTTTCTTATTTCATTATTAAAGTATAAGGATAGGGAACTATAAAAAAGACCGATAAGATAATGATATCGTTCATGATCATATCAGGACATCATATCTTACTATATTACTAGCCCTAAGATCCATGTCAATGTAATTGATAATATTCATGATTTTGGATTGATTATGTGTCAATAATAAGATGCATTAATCGTCATGGTTCAATATTAAATATTAAATTAGACCGGATTGTTTAAAACGTTAAACTCATGACTATTATTTTAAAACGTGATCACATAAAATATTTTTTTTGTTAATTAGCTCGAGAGTCTTTTTCAAGTAAATAAAATTTTTGTTTTCAAAATCGATTAATGTAACCCAATTAAAAAAATATTGAATTTTTTATAGGTTTACATTAATCGTTATTGTGATTTTATTAAAATGGACTAATAGTATAATCATTGAGTAAGTGGACTCATAACCTAAAGAAAATTGAGCTTAACGTCATTAACAGGTTAGTTTGGCAGTAAGTGTAGGTTTAGGTCATACTGAAACCTTTACTAAGAAGGTTTAGTAAAGACCAATTAGAGTTAGGTTAAATCTATTCTTTAACTCTACATATAAAAAGGAATATTAAAAGATAGGAATATTAAAATATTTTAAAACATTAGAATGAATTTGCTTTTACTCCATTGAAAAAGGTAACCACATTCTTAGAGAATAGAGAGAAAAACATAATATTTAGAATACTATATCAATGGTCAAAATAAATACTTATTCTAACTCATAATTATATTTTATAATCGTATATGCAATATGTTGAGGGCAAGTAAGTAATTTTAATTCTTACAGTTGATTGAAATAGGAAGGATTAAATTGAAATATTATCGAAAGGATGTCATGTATTAAAGGTGTTTAGCAGGTCAAGTAAGTTATATGTTACAGAAGGTCAAGGACTAATGTGACGTTTTCCGGGTAACATTTCCATTGAATTCATTTGTCACCCAAATCCCCTCCCTTCCCTTCAAAAGGTTATCATTATTTAAACTCCTACGAGCGATCCTATTAACATTATTAATTCGATTTTGTAATGGCAAATCCAAACGAATCTCCTTCAATATCACTTTTCTGTGAACAAAACATTTCCCCAGTTAATAGACCAGAGGATCAGTATCAGGTCAATCGTGCTTGCCCATTCGTTCTTTCATTTACCAACTTATCATACAGCGTAAAAGTTCGTCAAAAATTAGCAATTCCATTTTGTGGGAAAGGAAATCTGGACTCACAAGATATGAATGGGAAACTTTTACTAGATGATATTTCCGGGGAAGCAAGAGAAGGTGAAATCATGGCGATTCTAGGTGCTAGCGGATCCGGTAAATCAACTTTAATTGATGCTCTCGCCGGCCGCATAGAGAAAGGGAGCATTAAAGGTACTGTTACTCTGAATGGAGAACCTTTGGAGTCCGGGATTTTAAAGATCATTTCTGCTTATGTAATGCAAGATGATCTTCTGTTTCCTATGTTAACTGTAGAAGAGACACTCATGTTCGCCGCTGAGTTTAGAATCCATCGATCCATCAACAAGACAAAGAAAAAAGCAAGAGTTCAAGCTTTGATTGATCAACTAGGACTCCGAAATGCAGCAAAGACTTTTATCGGTGATGAACGACATAGAGGCGTATCAGGAGGGGAACGCAGGCGAGTTTCAATTGGAATTGACATAATTCATGATCCAATTCTCTTGTTTCTCGATGAACCCACTTCGGGACTCGATTCAACAAGCGCATTTATGGTTGTTAATGTGTTGCAGCGGATTGCAAAGAGTGGAAGCATCGTGATCATGTCCATACACCAGCCTAGTTACAGAATTTTGAGCTTACTTGACAGTTTGATCTTTCTCTCGCATGGACAGACCGTGTACAACGAAACACCGGGTAACCTTTCACAATTCTTCGCGGAGTTTGGGCATCCGATACCGGAAAACGAAAACAAAAGTGAGTTCGCTCTTGATATTATTCGTCAACTTGAAGAAAGTACTTCTGATGGTATCGCTAGTTTAGTTGAATTCAATAAATCATGGCAGGCCACAAAGAAGGTAAATGAAGTCGACGATAGATTCAACGTTCCACTTAAAGATGCTATCAAGGCCAGCATTTCTAAAGGAAAACTAGTCTCTGCTGGTGCAGCCTCAAGTGATTCCAACTTCAAGTCATCAGTTCAAACTTTTGCCAATCCCTTTTGGATTGAGATGATAGTTTTATCCAAGAGATTGTTTACAAACTCAAGAAGAATGCCTGAATTATTCGGAATTCGCTTAGGTACGGTTCTTGTTACTGGGTTTATCTTGGCCACACTGTATTGGAAACTACTTGACTCCCCAAAAGGCATAAAAAAAAGACTAGGTTTTTTTGCATTTGCAATGACCACCATATTCTACATTTGTGCAAGAGAAATCCCCGCATTTCTTCAAGAACGAAACATTTTCATAAGAGAAACTGCTTACAATGCTTACCGTTACTCCTCTTATGTACTTGCTCATTCACTAGTCTCGATTCCTTCCTTGATTACCCTCTCTTTTGCTTTTGCCATAATAACCTTTTTTGCTGTTGGTCTTTCGGGTGGCTTCAAAGGGTTTGCTTTCTTCTTCATGGCAATCTTTGCTTCATTTTGGGCA
>JAVXUL010062638.1:0-10163 GCA_035590515.1 Trichilia minutiflora
CTTTTGAGACCAAGAGGTCAAATATATTGTGAGTTTTACTAAATGATGAATTTTGATGGATGTGATCAAAGTGCCAATGTTTTATGATATAATTTTACTGTTTTGGTCCTGTGTGTCATAGTTTCACTGCTTCGCTTTAGATGCCATGATTTTGTTGTTTTGACCTTATAATCCATTGTTGTTGATTGTTTGAGGATGAGGATTATCATGTAACATGAAATAGGGTAGATAGAATCTAATAGACCCGAGGGTGAGAATTGATCACACAGTATCCATTTATGTGATTTCGTATATGTAAGTTTGTTATCATATCTGTTCATCGAATATTTTTTTAAATACTCACACCCCTCTCTCCTCTATTTCAGGTTAATGCAGTCATATTTAATTTGATAAGAATTTTCAATACAATTTTCAAGTACTCGACTCATTTCAAGTAGTATTATCCACTAAATAAACATATTGTATTAAATAAATTTAAATCTATATATTTTACTTGGCTTAGTACTTATTGTAGGGATGTGTTTTTAAACTAGTAATTGTTGTAATGAATTTGTATTGCAATATGACGTTGATTCACATATGAGTTGATTATATTTAAGAAACTATACTATTTTATTTATGTTTTAAAATGAATTTAAAAACAAATGTTAATACCATGCGTATCCTTGAATTATATTTTAATTAACAGAATATATTTCTTGAATTTGTAGTAATTTCTACGTGATCGATTTCTAGAATTAGGACATGACAAAATGTGTCTCAAAAATACCTATTTGAATTTTTTTTTAAATTCTCAACTACTACCAACAAAATCCTGATATAGCTATCCCAATTCAAAAATAATTCAGCACTTAAAATTTGATCACGAAATATTAAAATGTGAGAATAGTCAAAATAAAGAAGCAATATATAAAATTTTAAGTTTTTAAAAAATTATTAGAAATTTTAACATTTTCGTTGAAACAAAATTTCCCATAACCTTTGATATGTGTAATTTTAATTTTATCATCCAAATCAGTGTTTGCAAAAAAACTTATGAAACTTTTTGGATGGAGTAAGTAGCATACATTAATACCCTACAATTTTTTATTTCTCCTATTCAAAGACAAACATCAATCTCTATAAATTTCTAAATGACAACCTAGTACTTACAAATCGTAAGCCATTTAAATTCATATCACAGAAAATCTCTAAATCACCATCGTTCATGAGACATTCTCTAAAACTTTATTTTTATAATATACATAATCAATAATATAAAAAAAAAATAGATCGAGAACTTTGAAATTTACTATTTTTATGTAAAAATTCTTGATTTATTCATATCTTAGGTAGATATGAGTGGAAAGAGCGTAAGGATATTGATACGCCGGTAGTAGTTGTTGGTTTTTTCTTTATTTTATTGTTCATTGTTAAAGTGGGAAGAGCATGAGATAGGAACAGGTGTTTATACGTATGCTAAAATGGGGAGTGATATAATTAACGATAGCTATTGATAATAAATGGTATCTCTTTTTCATCCAAAACAGTACTTCGAATTGGCGATGAGAACACCCTCGAACGAGCTCTAAAATTTATTTTCTTTCTCTATTATATCCTTTCAAAATTCAGAAAATAGCCAGTGGCAAACAACAATCAGCTTCTAGCTTGGCTGTACTAGATCTAGAGATAGTTTAGAAGAAATGAAGCTCTTGGAGGCTATGGAGAGTCCTGAAAAGGGACAAAATTGCACATTACATACAAATCGTATATATAAATTATAATTAAGTCCATAGATTTTATTCTCTTACATGTCACACTTAAAATAAATAATTACAGGATTATCTTTTTTGCCATTCGTACCTCAAAAATAGATATTTTCCTCCCTTTCACAACATAAGTGCACAATCCAGCATTATTTGGGTTTTCAACATAAAATACAAAATGGTTAGCCCACCATATTTTTAAGTTAAAAAAAAATATAAAATACATATTCTAATATCGTGAGCCGTCGTTGTGTCCGTGACAATGATAGGATGAGCAAACAGCTTGCCATACCGTCAAGATCAAGAACAAGATGGTAATTAGCACTGTAATAACTTGCCAAGAACCAAACACATAACGCCTCATACAATTCCTCAGCTTAATCTTCCATTTGTTGTTGTAATGCTTGTTAACATCTTCAATCGTTTTATCCAAGTGTGGTACTTTCGTCAATCTAATGGACTTACTCATTCCATTCCACAAATTAGCAGCTTCAGCATCGCTCTTCAATCTGTTCAAAATAATTCCATTTTCTCTAAGCAGCTTCGCATCATCCGCAGTGTCAATAATTCCATTCATCAACTCAATGTAACGAGTGAAAACCAATGGCCCTGGAGCCGTTGATGCCTCATAAGCCACTAAGTTTCTCAATACCACCTCTGAGTTTACGTCTAAACAGATCTTGGGAAGGTATAATACTGCTATCTTCGGGTCAAAACTGACGGTGCAGACGTTACCGACAACGGCTGAAAAACGAACGTTGGATTTGCAGAGCTCAGAGACAGATGGAATTGCGATTTCCTCAACTGATGGTGGTTTGTTCACAGCATTGCTTCCTTCATCTGTTTTTTTGTCTTTGCTATCCATTGGGAATACTAATGTTCGAATCGGTTGTGCTAAGATTGAAATTCCAGGAATCCTGGAGAGTATTCTCCAGGGCAATTTGTAGAACACTTGGAAAGGTCTTGATACGAACAACTTTTTGAGAAGCTGGAAAGGGCCTTTTTTATTCTTTGCAAGCAGTTTCCAAAGCGAATTGAAGAGCCTTCTTGTGCTACCTAAGCCGACGGGTTGTATCTCATTTCTTTGCTTGCCTCCGCTTGGATCTTCAATCTCAGTTATTTCAGGCTGTTCCTGTTCAGCTTTTGGAACAACTGTGTCATATAAAAAGTCTAGCAAGTGAGTAGACTTTACAACACGTATTGGCTTGTTAGTCATCTTTTTAAAAGGCGAAATCTCTTCACAGAATCCCATTAACATCACCTGCAACATATCATCAGCCAATTCCAACGACGAATATTGAATTTCAAGTATTTTTCTCAACACAAGCAGGGGGATTTGATTCTCAACCATGATAATATCCCTAAGAATCGCATTATGACCAGCCTTGGTCCCTGAATAGTCAACCAAAGTTGACATTGATTTTGAAGTAGAAGGTGCAGAAAACTTACTTTCTTTCATGGCGTATATCTGAAGAAAACCAAGCAAGAACGACGCATCAATTGCCATCATCCAAGCTAAAATCTCGTTACTGAAATTCAAATACTTGTGATAACAAGCTCGAATGTTTATGTCAAGCTGTTTCACTTGATCAACAACATACTCAAAATTATGATCATCTTGGATATTTCTTTGAGCTCTTTTCGCTGCAGCGAGTTTGTATCTTTGCATCTCATAGAGCTCAGGACGCCAGTAGTGGTATGGGCCAATGCCCACTTCTTGCGGAATATAAGAATGAGGATCGACAGACATCAAAGTTTTGGGGACTTTATATATGCAGACGGGAATTTCACTATCATCGTCAAATACTTCTTCAAGAGTTTCACGAACAGAGATGATCCATTGATTTTCATCAAAGTTTGGATTTGGATGAGAGACCATGGTGGATTAATTGGAGAGAGGAAGAAAAGCACCTTGTACGAATATGCAGGCCTTTATTGGCTTCAGAAGAAGAAGCTATCATCGTTATATAATAATAGAAAAAGGTGTGCTTATTTAGACCTATCAAAATTTTAGGGTAAAAAATCAAAAGCCTGCTTATTTGGACTGAAATTTAGAATTATTTAATTTTTAAAAATATATATATATATAATTAGAAGCTACATTAGTTTAACTATTTATTTTCTTTCTAAATTGAAATAAGGGTTTTAATAACTATTCATGAAAGTGAAAGATTATTCCAAATTATTTATACACAGTACTGTTAAGTACATAAATTTCTATGTACCAACACATTAGTATTTTAATAAAACAAAATTTACAAGTGAAAAAAAAAATTATATGAAATACGTAATAACGATTTAACTACATTGTATTATCTTCTTCTTCTTATTATTATTATAATTAGAAATCTTATATTTTGTGGTACTAAAATAAACTTAACTTTATAAAAAAATTAAATTATATAATACATAGGACAACAATATAATTGAACGACATCTACTCTTATTTTTTACATAAGAGTTTGTATAACAATTTATATATTTAGTATTACTGATAATTTTACATGTATATCTTTTTAGAAATTAGATTTTGCATATTTAATTATATTTCTTATGTCAAATGCTTGGATAAAATTTTCTTCAAATTTTCTATAAATAGTAGAAAAGAAAAGTGGGAATGACTTAAATGAAGGTAAGTCGTGACCTTGAACATAAAATAAACAACCATTTTGGAGTTTCAATCTTTTTTGACAAAAATAAAAGTGTTTTCGACAATCAAAATAGTTTCCGTCTATTTTTTGTTATTTTAATTTATAATACTAATCTCGAGTAAGAAAAGTTTATTTTTGAGATAGCATAATATTATTTTATGATCTTTATTAAAAAAATATTGATATTCTTTTAAATTAGTTGATTATTTAAATTTTATTAAAACAAATATGAAGTATTAATTTTTATATGTTTTAACTGCAAAACAAATAATTTAATAGATCTATGTCCCAAAATTTTCTCAGGATCATTCAAGAGAGGAAAGATAACAGCGAGCATTAAAGACCTTTTTTATAATTTTTTATATTTTATATTAATTATTAAATTTAAACATTTTCAATAATTTAGATTAAATATTACACATCTAATTAATGTATAATTATATGTGTGAAATTTAATTGAATTATTTAAAGTGTCTGTATTAATAATATGAATATAATATAGTGGTGATGAATTGAATTAAAGATGTATAATTTGGATGTACATTCTAAATTCGATTTTAATCAATTACTTATAATTTAAGTGAGAAATTTAAAAATAGTATTTTTAATTAGTATTCTGTCAAAAATCAGTTGGACGAGACCTGTCGATCAGAACAAAATTCAAATACTCTAAATTATCTAAAAATATTTATATATACACATGAAAAAAGATTAATACTTAGCCCCTTTAAATTACACTATTTTACATTTTTTTTAAAAAATTTTTGGATCTAGTATATTAAGAGTGAGGATTAGATATAATAAGAAAAGAAAACTTGATATAACATTTTTTTTTTAAAAAAGGAGCTTGATACACATTAAATAAGGTCTTTTATGTCTTTTACTTTTTTCTCTTTCCTACCATAAATTCTAAGTATTAATCTCTCTTTCCCTTTGAATCTCACGTTTTTCCCCCTCCGTTAACAATTTCTAGATGCTTTGCTGTAAAAGATGCCAAAAGGGAAGACACTAGAAAAGAGAAAGGGAAAATTACATTTAAATTCCTAATTAAAAATAATCATTAAAGTTTCAATATATTAATGCAATATCTATTACGATCTTATATTATTTCTAGCTTTAATTATCATTATGAAAGGTCATAGAAGTCAATGTACTAATTAATTTTAATGAGTTTTTTTGAAATTACTTAGACTAATCAATCTATTAAACCAAATTTTTGGGACTTACATGGCTTTTCTTTCAAAAAATTACTCTTTGCTGCCCTTACTGCGGATGTATGTAGAAGAAAATAAAATTGAAAAAGGAAATATCCATACAAATGTAAATGAAAACTAACTCTTTATCATTAGATTATCCATTGGCGGCCGAGTTAACTCACTTGCAAGTACTGTCAACGTGGCATCTGAGTTCAAGAAAATAATATTTAATTCAAGGAAAAAAAATATTCGACATCGACACAATGTTGTGCCTTTCAAGCGATCCTCTCTCGATCGATCGATCGACATTTCGTGGCAGTAAATAATTGTAAAGCAAGGACGAAGATGAGCAGCTTCTTTTGCTGTAAAGCCTTCACAAAAATCGAAGTTTGAAAATTTTAGTTCTAATTAATTAAAGAGAAACAAATAGTTGTCATTATTAATTGGGTTTTGCTAAACGATTGCCACTTGTATACAGCAAAAGCATCTAAAAATTGGTAATGCAGGAAGAGAGAAAAAACGTGAGATTTGAAAGAGATTGAATGAGAGAGATATTAGTGCTTTAGAATTTATGATAACTTGATAAGGAAGAGATTAAAAAAAAAAGAAGAATAAGAAGACATAAATGACCCTATTTAATGTATATCAAAATATTCTTTTAAATTTATTATATCAAATCCTCATCTTTATATGTCCTTGGCCCAGGTTATCAGATATATTGATTTGGTAGATAGATATAGACATATACATATCCACATATTAAATTTATTTGAATTTAAAATAGAAAACAATTGTTACCAAAATTTGACAATTGCTAAGAAGTTGACACAAGCGAAAAAGAACATATAAATTTTAATTAATGTGAAATACATATGTACTTGCATGATGTAAACATAATTATAGTTTAACTTAATTTTAAAATTTTGATCGTCACAATTAATTGTGTTATCTATTATTTGTAGATTAATTTGACATTGATGAAATGATTTATGTAAAACCCTATTTTACTAAGTAGGGATAGTTTAATTATTTTATTATTATGAACATTTTTATCATTTTTATTTTATGCATATTCGGGTATCATAAAATGATAGTTGGTACAACCTTGAAGCTTAATGTATAATTACAGAAAATTTAGATAAAAAAAATGGTTAAGTATGAAAAGAGTTTCAATTGAATTACCTAGTAAACTCTTGAATTTCGGAGCAAATTATATGTGAATAGATGTCAACAATTGGTCAACAAAATATTGACACTTGAAAAAGATGTAAAAATTTATGGTTAGGAAGAAAATGGTGCAAAAACAAGAGTCAGGTGAGACTAAAAATAGAGCTAAAAATAAAGGACTATCATATTCCTGACCCTGTGAGTTATACGTGACTCCTTGACATACATTCTAAACCTCTGAATATATATCCGAAGCTTGTAGAGCTTCTAGGATATCTATTTACAAATTAAACCATTTATAAACACTCCCAATATCTATTCCAATCAATCCAAACTTCAACAAACCACTACCTAAATCTCATCCAAGTATTATATCATAATATCATCCATTTATCTTTCCAAGATATTTAAAACATGTTATCATAAGAAATAAATAACTAATTTATAAAATATACAAAACATAAAATCTCATAAATTCTTTTACAAATTTCAAAAATAAATGTATAACATAAATGTTTTACCTATTTTCAATGAACTTTAAGTGTTGAAGTATGACTCGAGTACAAGATTATACCTTATGTCCCAATGTTCTTGTGCAATTACCATTATACGATCACTCAACAATGCTTTGAATTACCTGAAATTAAAATGTGAGGTGGGTGAATATATGAACGTGTACTCCATGAGTGGACATATAAGTAAATAAAATAGCTATATAAATATAATAACTTTAAATTAATATTTTTAATAAGATGAGTTTGGAAACAAAAATTTATTAAGAAAAATATAGGAAAACATTTAAAAATCATAGCTTGTTCATAAAAATTATTGAGCTAGCTCTTTTCTCAATAATTACACTAATTAGGATTAACTCGAGCTATCAATAGGTAAACTAATGATCATTACTAAATATAATTCTTTATTATAAGTAGTAAAGTGCATGCACTTTTATTTAAAAATCTTGTCCACCACTGATATTGGTCTCGAATAGTCACATGGTGATATTCATGATTGCCCTCTACATAAACATGGCTTCAAATGGATAGTCACGTGGCATTAAATCAATTATACTTCCTTATCAAGGTCCAACCTTAGGCTACTTTACAACATGGCTCCCAGACATGCAATTACCTGCCTTACTAAAGCACTAAATCACCTAGACAACCTCCTCAAGGTCCGATCTTAGGCTATTTTACAACATGGCACCCAGACAAACAATCTCCTACCTCACATGAGCATTAGATTACCTAAGTGATCACCTCGAGATCCTCTCTTAGGCTATTTCATAAACTGCTCACCTAAATGGTTTCTACCTAAGTCCACTCAATGTTACTAACTCTATAACTACAGTTCTGACATCCTCAATCATATCATCATAAAACAAATCAATTGACCCTCTGACTATATCATCATAATCATAAATTAAATTCAAATAAAAATTATAAACACATAGTTATATCTCAAATATTCATTTACAAATCATCATCATCATGTAGAAAATCATTTAGTAATATGTATACATTTGTAAACATACATCAAATCTCAATATCAATCATATCAACTACATGCCATTTTACGTATTCATAAAAATGAAATATAACATGCTTTTCTATTTTCTAAAACATTTAAAATACTTAAGTTTTATAAATAATTTTAATAAAATGAAAAATAGTTAAAAAAGTCCATTCAATGCTTAAGGAGGATTAGCACTCCTCTTGATCGATGCCTAATCCATACATATACCAATATCATATTAGTTTTTATTCCTTAAATAATAACAATAATACTAATAATACCTCTTATATACATGATTGTACCCCATTAATTCTATATTTCCTAACCCGATATCTATTTATATATAGATATAGATATGCATGTATGTATATATATATCTTCCCTAAGAAAGTTACCAAATTTCCTTTGAGTGATTAGAAGTAGAAGATTCTAGAAAAGGGTGAAAATGAGATTTCAGGACCTAAAATATATATCAAACATTATTAATGAAATAAGTATAAAAGATCGGCTCAATATCTGAGGTCGATTTTCATTTTCTGGATAAAACTAGCACCAAAATTATAACATCTCTGTCCGATGAGGGCAGAAAGTGGCGTCGGGGCGAGGGAGTTTGAGTAAGGAGTGACTCCTGACAAGCTTCTAGGACGATAGGGATGAACCGAATTCTACATCAGAATGCAAGAGAAAGAAACTTACGCAAAGTAAGGGATTATTGGGAGAGTACATACCCTCTCTATAAGTGAGTGGAGATTTATATATTTTATTATTTTTAAATTATTTTGTATAAGTTAATTGTTTATAAGATATATATATATTTATGTGCTTCGGTTTTAATAATGTCAAATAGCATGTGGATTTATGATATATGTATGAGACCGTGAGGCCAGTTAAGATTTAATGAATTGATTTACGTTTTACCTTTATATCATTATAAAAATGGTTATGTTATGATAATAAATTTATAAATAATTACTTCAATTTTATGATCATTTGTTTTGGATTTGTGTTGATATATATATATATATATATACGAGAGCCTAAGCTAAAGGTCCGATAATACTTATTTCCATAAGACCTGTTTACAATGACGTCATCATCCAAGACATGGGATCTCTTGGCTAGTCTAAGGACCCAGGCCCATCATTTAGAAATATTTATTTTTCTAAGACTAGTTTACAGTGACATCAGCATCTAAGACCTAGGATCTCTCGGTTATTCCAAGGATCCGGGCATATCGATATCCAAGACCTAGAACTTCTCAGCATATTATTGTCTGAAAACTTAGACGTCTCAATATAAACCATCTAACCTCACCAATCCTTTAAAATATTCATTTATACATGTGAACAAGTACGGTTTTCATGATAGTCATATCCCGTGATTCCCGTAATAAACTTTCAGAAAAAACCAACGAGAGAGTAATACGTATATACGGTTATACCTATAAATGATTAAAAAGTGACAAATTCTAGGAATAAAGAGGAAGTTCATTTTCGCTTACGAATAATCAATATTTTAACTTTTACACACAAAAAAAGAGGCACACAGATTCTCTCTTAATTTTTTCTCTCTAAGCATCATCTCTATCATACTCTCTCTCTTTTTCTCTCCCGATTTCTTTCAACTCTCACACACAAGTAAAACCTTTACTGACTTAAGTATTAGAGGGTTTTCATCAAAAAATTAGCTTTACTCCTATAATTTCAATGTTTTGCAATTCACCGAATCAGAAAATCAAAAAAGAAGACAAACTGGTACTGAAAATTAAAGATAATCACAACTTCTTGTATAAAAAAAAATATAAAAATAAATGAAAATGCAAATAGCATAAATAAATCAAAATGCTATTTAACTATAGTTGATGAATTTATGCATTCTACATGAAGGAT
>JAVXUL010062649.1:0-10163 GCA_035590515.1 Trichilia minutiflora
TCAAGAGGTCACCCATCTTGCTACTCATCTCATCTAAACATGCTTAACTGCGTAGTTCTTGGAGTTAAACCATCACCCATCCCAAAAGGCCTTATTTACAACTTGGTTTCAGCTCTTCATATATAGCCTAGTAACTTTCTCCCTCATTTCGATATGGAATTTGGTTCATCTCTGCCATACTAGAAGCCTATTAGAAGTCGCTCTTTGCTCATGCTCCCTCGGTACCAGTGCCACTTCAAATCCTCATCAGACTGAGATGTTACAGGCGCACCAGCTTTCGTCTGGTTCGTCCCCGAATCACCACTATCGTACTAGAGGAGAGTTGGATCTGATACCACTTATAACATCTGGTCCAACACTGTCAATAATATTAGTCGCTTTGACCTAACCCTTGGGGCTTCACGGTTTTGTTCTTGATAATGGGTCATTCAAGGACTTCCTGAAAGTTCACCCATCTTGATATTACTCTTATCTAAGCACACTTATCTTTGTAGTTTTTAGAGTTACACCGTCACCCATCCCAAAAAGCCTTGTTTATAATTTGGTTCCAACTCTACATATATAGCCCAGGAACTTTCTCTCTCATTTTAATGTGGGATTCGGTTCATTCTAGCCATCCTAGAAGCCTGTCAGAAGTCACTCCTTGCTCAGGCCCCCCAAACCTAGGCGTCACTTGTCGCCTTTATCGAACCGGGGTGTTATAGGCGTATCGGCTTCTATCTGGTTCGTTCCCAAACCATCACCATCGTACTAAAAGAGTGTTGATCTGACATCAATTGTAATACCTTGTTTGTCAATAAAATTGTTCGTTTTAGCCCAAACTTTGGGGCCTCACGGCTTTGTTCTTGAAAATGGGTTATCTTGAGAACTTCCCAAGAGGTCACTCATCTTGGTACTATTCACATCCAAACACGTTTAACTCTGTAGTTCTTAGATTTGAACCACCACCCATCCTAAAAGGCCTTATTTACAACTTGGTTCAAACTCTACATATATAGCCTAGTAACTTTCTCTCCCGTTTCGATGTGAGATTTGGTTCATCCCTGTCATCCTAGAAGTTTGTCAAAAGCCGCTCCTTACTCAGGCTCCCTCGGCCCCGACATCATTTCCCACCCTCATCGGATCGGGATGTTAGAGGCCCACCAACTTTCGTCTGGTTCGTCCCCAAACCACCACCATCGTAGTGGAGAGGAGTAGGCTCTGATACCAATTGTAAAACCTAGTCCAAGTCTATCAATAATTTTATCTATTTTGGCCCAACCCTTAGAGCTTTACGATTTTTTTCTTGGTAATGGATTATACAAGGACTTCCTAAGAGGTCACCCATCTTTGTACTGCTCTTATCCAACTACGCTTAACTGCGTAGTTCTTGAAGTTACACCATCACCTATCCCAAAAGGCCTTGTTTAGAACTTGATTCCAACTCTATATAATAGCCCAATAACTTTCTCTCTCATTCTGATGTGGAACTTGGTTTATACCTTCCATCCTAAAAGCTTGCCGGAAGTCGTTCCTTGCTCAGGCTCCCTTGGCTCCGATACCACTTGCCGTCCTCATCGGACTAGGATGTTAGAGGCCCACTAGTTTTCGACTGATTCATCCCCAAACCACCACCATCGTACTGGAGGAGAGTAGGCTCTGATACCAATTGAAACACCTGATCCAAGTCTGTCAACAATATTATCTGCTTTAGTCCAACCCTTGGGACCTCACGATTTTATTCTTGGTAATGAGTTATACTGAGAACTTTCCAAGATGTTACCCATCTTGGTACTACTCTCATCCAAGCACGCTTAACTGCATTGTTCTTAGAGTTAAACCACCACCCATCGCAAAAGGCCTTGTTGACAACTTGGTTCCAACTCTATATATATAGCCCAATAACTTTCTCTACCATTGTGATGTTGGATTCGGTTCATCCCTGCTATCCCAGAATCCTGTCAGAAGCCGCTCCTTGCTCAAGCTCCCTCGACCCCAACACCACTTTCCGTGCTCATCAGACTGTGATGTTATAGGCACATCAGCTTTCGCCTAGTTCGTCGCCAAACCACCACCATTGTAGTGGAGAAAAGTTGGCTCTAATTTCAATTAGAACAACTGACCCAAGACTATCAATAATATTATCCGCTTTAGCCCAACCCTTAGGGCCTCACGATTTTATTCTTGATAATAACTTATACCAAGAACTTACCAAGATGTTACCCATCTTGGTACTACTCTCATCCAAGCACACTTAACTGCGTTGTTCTTAGAGTTAAACCACCACCCATCCCAAAAGGCCTTATTAATAACTTGGTTCCAACTTTACATATATAGCCCAATAACTTTCTCTCTCATTCCGATGTGGGATTCGGTTCATCCCTACCATCCTAAAAGCCTGTCAGAAGTCGTTCCTTGCACATGCACCCTCGGCCTCAATGCCACTTCCCATCCTCATCGGACCAGGATATTGCAAACCCATTAGCTTTGCCTAGTTCGTATCCGAACCATCACCATTGTATTGGAGGAGAGTTGGCTCTGATACCAATTATAACACCTAGTCCAAATCTGTCAATAATATTGTCCACTTTAGCCCAACCCTTGGGTCCTCAAGATTTTGTTCTTTATAATGGTTTATCCTGAGAACTTTCTAAGAGGTCACCCATATTGGTACGGCTCTCGTCCAAGCACGTTTAACTACGTAGTTCTTGGAGTTAAACAATCATCCATCCCAAAAGCCCTTATTTACAACTTGGTTCCAAGTCAACATATATAGCCTAGCGAATTTCTCTCACATTTCGATGTGGGATTCAGTTCATCCCTGCCATCCTAAAAGCCTGCTAAAAGCTGCTCCTTATACAAGCACTCTCGACCCCGACGTCACTTCCCGTCCTCATCAGATTAAGATGTTACAAGCCTACCAGCTTTTGCCTAGTTCATCCCCAAAGCACCATCATCGTACTGAAGAAGAGTTGGGTTTGATACCAATTATAACACTTGGTCTAAGACTGTCAATAATATTATCCGCTTTGGCCCAACCCTCGGGATCTCATGGTTTTGTTCTTGGTAATGGATGATTAGCCGGAGGACTTCCCAAGAGGTCACCCATCTTGACACTACTCTCGCCTAAGTACGCTTAACTACGTAGTTCTTGGAGTTAACCCATCACCCATTCCAAAAGGTCTTGTTATCAACTTGGTTCCAACTCTAAATATATAGTCCAGTAACTTTCTCTCCCATTTCGATATAGGATTCGATTCATCCCTACCATCCTAGAAGCCTACCAGAAATCGCGCCTTGCTGAGGTTCCCTTGGCCCCGACATCACTTCCTGCCCTTATCGAATCGGAATGTTTACAGGCCCACCAGCTTTTGCCTAGTTTGTCCCCGAGCCACCACCATCGTACTGGAGGATAGTTATCTCTAATATAAATTATAACACTTGACCCAAGACTGTCAATAATATTGTTCGCTTTGGCCCAACCCTTGGGGCTTCATAATTTTGTTCTTGGTAATAAGTTATACCAAGAACTTTTCAAAAGGTCACCCATCTTGCTGCTACTCTCATCTGGACACGCCTAACTGCGTAGTTTTTAGAGTTAAACCACCACCCATCCCAAAAGGCCTTATTGACAACTTAATTCCAACTCTACATATATAGCCCAGTAACTTTCTCTCCCATTCTGATGTGCGATTCGGTTCATCCCTGCCGTCATAGAAGCCTACCAGAAACTGCTCCTTGCTCAGGCATCCTCGTCCCGACGTCACTTCCTGCCCTCATCAGACTGGGATGTTACAGGCCTATCAGCTTTTGCCTGGTTCATCCCCGAACCACCACCATCGTACTATAGAAGAGTTGGCTCTGATATCAATTGTAACACCTAATCCAAGTCTATCAACAATATTATCCATTTTGGCCCAACCTTTGGGGCCTCGCGATTTTGTTAATGGTAATGGATTATCTTGAGGACTTCCCAAGAGGTCACCCATCTTGGTACTGCTCTCATCTAAGCATGCTTAACTACATAGTTCTAGGAGTTAAACCACCGCCCACCTCAAAAGACTTTGTTTACAACTTAGTTCTAACTCTACATTTATAGCCTACTAACTTTCTCTCCCATTTTGATGTGGTAATTAGTTCATCCATGCCATCCTAGAAGCCTGTCAAAAGCTGCTCCTTGCTCAGGCTCCCTGGACCCTGGCGCTACTTCCTACCCTCATCGGATCAGGATGTTACAGGACCACTAGCTTTCGTCTGGTTCATCCCCTAATCACCACCATCGTACTGGAGGAGAATTGGCTCTGATAGTAATTAGAACACCTGACCCAAGACTGTTAACAACATTATCTGCTTTAGCCCAACCTTTGGGGCCTCATGATTTTATTCTTGGTAATGAATTATACCAAGAACTTTCTAAGATGTTACCCATCTTGATACTGCTCTCATCCAAGCACACTTAACTATGTAGTTCTTGGAGTTAAACCATCACCCATTCCAAAAGTTTTTATTTATAACTTGGTTTCAACTATATATATATATATAGCCCAGTAACTTTTTCTCTCATTTCAATGTGGGATTTAGTTCATCCCTGTCATCCCAGAAGCCTACCAGAAGTCACTCTTTGCTCAGGCTTTCCAAGTCCCAGCGTCACTTCTCGCCTTCATCGAACTGGGATATTATAGGCCCACAGCTTTCACCTGGTTCATCCTTGAATGATCACAGTTGTACTAGAGGAGAGTTAATCTAGTACCAATTGTAACACCTTATCTAAGTCTGTCAATAATATTATCCGCTTTAGCCCAACCCTTAGGGCCTCACGATTTTATTCTTAGAAATGGGTTATCCTGAGAACTTTCCAAGAGGTCATCCATCTCGGTACTGCTCATATCCAAGCATGCTTAACTGCGTAGTTCTTGGAGATAAACCACTACCCATCCCAAAAGGTCTTGTTGATAACTTGGTTCCAACTCTACATATATAGCCCACCAACTTTCTCTCCCACTCCAATGTGGGATTCGATTCATCCCTACCATCTTAGAAGCTTACCAGAAGTCGCTCCTTGCTCAGGCTCCCTCGGCCCCAGCCCCACTTTCCTCCCTCATCGAACCAAGATGTTACAGGCCTATCAGTTTTTGCCTAGTTTATCCCCGAACCCCTATCATAGTACTAGAGGAGAGCTGGCTCTGATACCAATTATAACACCTGGTCCAAGACTATCAATAATATTGTCTGCTTTGGCCCAACCTTTGGGGCCTCACGATTTCGTTCTTGGTAATAGGTGATTATACAAAGGAATTCCCAAGAGGTCACCCATCTTGGCACTGCTCTCATCCAAGCATACTTAATTGCGTAGTTCTTGGAGTTAACCCATCACCCATCCCAGAAAGCCTTGTTGTCAACTTGATTCCAACTCTACATATATAGTCTAGTAACTTTCTCTCCCATTCTGATAAAGGATATGGTTCATCCCTGCCATCCCAAAAGCTTACCAGAAGTCACTCCTTACTGAGATTCCCTCGGCCCTTGCGTCACTTCCCACCTCATCGGATCGGAATGTTATCAGCCCACTAGCTTTCATCTGGTTTGTCCTTGAACCACCACCATTATACTGGAGGAGATTTGGTTTCAATACCAATTATAACACTTGGCCCAAGACTATCAATAATATTGTCCGCTTTGGCCCAATCCTTGGGCCCTCACAGTTTTGTTATTGGTAATGAGTTTTACCGAGAACTTCCTAAGAGGTCACCCATCTTGGTACTACTCTCATCCAAGCACGCTTAACTACATAGTTTTTAGAGTTAAACCATCACCCATCCCAAAAGGTCTTGTTGATAAATTGGTTCCAACTCTACATATATAGTTCAATAACTTTCTCTCCCATTCCAATATAGGATTCGGTTCATCCTTGCCATCCTAAAAGCCTATCAAAAGTCGCTTCTTGCTCAGGCACCCTCGCTTCAAACCCCCACCATCGTACTATAGGAGAGTTGGCTCTGATACCAATTGTAACACCTGGTCCAAGTTAGTCAATAATATTATCCATTTTGGCCTAACCCGTAGGGTCTCATAGTTTTGTTATTGGTAATAGGTTATCCTGAGGACTACCCAAGAGGTCACCCATCTTGGTACTGCTCTCATCTTAGCATGCTTAACTGTCTAGTTCTTGGAGTCAAACTATCACCCCTCCCAAAAGGCCTTATTCTCTCTCCAATTCTAATGTGGGATTCGATTCATCCTTACCATCCTAGAAGCCTGTCAGAAGCTGTTCCTTGCTCAGGCTCCCTCAGCCCCGGCTCTACTTCTCGTCCTCATTGGACCAGGATGTTACAAGCCTACCAATTTTCGTCTGGTTTATTTTCGAACCACCATCATCGTCCTAGAGGAGAATTAGCTATGATACCAATTAGAACACTTGACCCAAGACAATCAATAATATTATCCGCTTTAGCCCAACCCTCGGGGCCTCACAATTTTATTCTTGATAATGAGTTATACTGAGAATTTTCTAAGATTTTAACCATCTTGGTACTGCTCTCATCTAAGCAGGCTTAACTGTATAGTTCTTAGAGTTAAACCACCACCCATTCCTAAAGGCCTTGTTGACAACTTGATTCTAATCCTACATATATAGCCCAGTAACTTTCTCTCCCATTTTGATGTAGGATTTGGTTTACCCCTTCCATCCTAGAAGTCCGTCAGAAGCAGCTTTTTACACAAGCTCTTTCAGCCCCGACGCCACTTCCTGACCTTATTGAACCAGGATGTTACAAGCCCACCAGCTTTTACCTGGTTCATCCCCGAGCCACCAACATCATACTGGAGAAGAGTTGGCTCTGATACCATACTATTGTACTCAGTCCAATGCTTGTTAATGATATTATCTACTTTAATCCAACCCTTGCGACCTTACAGTTTTGTTCTTGGAATGGGATATCACAAGAACTTTCCAGGAGGTCACCCATCTTGGTACTACTCTCGCTCAAGCACACTTAGCTGCGTAGTTCTTAAAAATAAATCACCACCCATCCTAAAGACGTCGTTGATAACTTGGTTCCAACTCTACATAAATAGCCCAATAACTTTATCTCCCATTCTAATGTGAAATTTGGTTCATCCCTGCCATCCTAGAAGCTTGTCAGAAGTCGCTCCTTACTCAGGCTCCCTTGACCCCGATGCGACTTCTCGCCCTCATCAGACCGGGATGTTACAGGCCCACCAGCTTTAACCTGATTTGTCCCTGAACCACCACCATCGTATTAGAGTAGAGTTGGCTTTGATACCAATTGTAACACCTAATCCAAGTCTATCAACAATATTATCCACTTTGGCCAAACCCTTAGGGCCTCACGATTTTGTTCTTGGTAATGGATTATCCTAAGAACTTCTCAATAGGTCACCCATATTGGTACTACTCCTGTTCAAGCACGCTTAACTGCGTAGTTCTTAGAGTTAAACCACCACCCATCCCAAACGGCCTTGTTTATAACTTGGTTCCAACTCTATATATATAGCCCAGTAACTTTCTTTCCCACTCTGATGTGAGAATTGATTCATCCCTACCATCCTAGAAGCCTACCAGAAGTCACTCCTTTGTCAGGCTCCCTCGGCCCAGATGCCACTTTTTTCCCTCATTGGATCGGGATGTTACAAGCCCACCAACTTTTGCCTAGTTCATCCCTGAATTATACAGTTAACCATGCTTGAACGAGAGCAGTACCAATATGGGTGACCTCTTGGGAAGTCCTCAAAATAATCCATTACCAAGAATAAAATCGTGAGGTCCCAAGGGTTGGGTCAAAGTGAACAATACTGTTGATAGACTTGGACCAGATGTTACAATTGGTATCAGAGCGAACTCTCCTCCAGTACGGTGATAATGGTTCAGGGACGAACCTAACAAAAGTTTGTGCGCCTATTTTATCCAGGTCCGATGAGGGTAGGAAGTGGTGATGGGGTGGAGGGATCCTGAGTAAGGAGCAGCTTCTAACAGGCTTCTAGGATGGTAGGAATGAACCAAATCATATATCAAAATTGGAGAGAAAGTTACTGGATTATATAGAGAGAGTTGGAACCAAGTTATAAACAAGGCTTTTTTTTTAGGGGGGATTTAACTTCAAGAATTACGTAGTTAAATGTGCTTAGATGAGAGCAGTACCAAGATGGGTGACCTCTTGAAAAGTCTTTAGATAACCCATTACTAGGAATAAAATCGTGAGGCCCCAAGGATTGGGTCAAAACAGACAATATTATTGATAGATTTGGATCAGGTGTTACAATTGAGGAAGGGCAGTGGATGGGAATAAAAATGGAAGCCTGGGTTCCCTCCTTAGTTTTTATCCCCTGTTACCAGCCCCAGAATGCAACTTAATTGGTTAAGATACGTCCCCTTTGAGGTAATAAAAACCCTTGAACCTGGGTTTGATTCGCAGAGGGGGCTATAGATTCTAAGTGGTCGAGACTTTGGGCCAAGGGAGAATAATACCTTAACCAAATGGGCGGGTCTGGACAGGTTGACTAGCTACTTGTGTTAGGTGGGCGTTCCCGATGAGGCTAGCAGGCTACTTGGGGGATCCCTTGAAAGGAGAGTCTCTTACAGCTATTACATGGTTACTTCAGGAATTGTCTTTGATCATGTAGTATCTTTTAGGGATGTTGAAGTTGATAAAGCGAAAGTAAAAATAATTGCTCATTTCCCATCACCAAAAATAGTTATGGAAGTTCGTTCATTTTTGAGACATACAGGATTTTATAAGAAGTTCATAAAAAATTTAAGTTGTATATCCAAACTACTTTGTAACCTCTTAATAAAAGATAGTATGGTTGAATGGACACAAGAATGTCAAAATGCTTTTGATAAATTAATTAAACTTTAACATCTACTCCTATCATATAATCCCCTGATTAGTCTTTACCTTTAGACATAATGTGTGATGCAAGTAATTATACTATTGGAGCTATTCTAGGACAAAGAAAGGAAGGTAAGCCCTATGTAATTTATTACGTAAGTAGAACTTTAAATGAAGCTCAAATGAATTACACTACAACTAAGAAAGAGTTACTTGTTGTAATATTTGAATTGGATAAATTTCGGTCTCATTTGATTGGGTCTCCTACCATTATTTTCACTAATCATGCTGTTGTAAGATATCTAATGACTAAACAAAATGCAAAATCAAGACTCATACGGTGGATTTTATTGCTACAAGAATTCAACTTCACGATCAAAGATAAAAAAAAGAGCTGAAAACTTTGTTACATATCACTTATCGAGATTGATAACAGATTCATCATTTGAAACTTCTTCTATTAATGATTATTTTCCTGATGAAATTTTATTTTCTGTTACTACAATGCCATGGTTTGCAAATATTGTTAATTTTCTTGTAACAGGAAAAATGTCATCTGAATGGAGTAATTAAGAGAAGAAGAAGTTTTTATCTGAGGTGAAAAATTTTTATTAGGGTAATCCATATTTGTTCAAGTATTGCCTAGATCAAATATTTTGAAGATGCATACCAAAAATGAGGTAAGTAGTACAATTAATTTTTGTCATAATGAAGCCTGTGGAGGATATTTTTCTTTAAAGAAAACAATGGCAAAAATTTTGTAATGTAGTTTTTATTGGTCAACTCTTTTCAAGGATACATATTCATTTTGTAAAACATGTGAGAATTATCAGAAATTGGGATCCATTTCAAAGTAAAACGTGATGTCTTTAAACCTTATTTATGTTCTCGAAATTTTTGATTGTTGGGGTATAGATTTTATGGATACTTTTCCACCTTCCTTTAGTTTTGTGTATATATTAGTTGCAGTAGATTATGTCTCAAAATGGATCGAGGTAATTTTATGTCAAAATAATGATCATAAAACAATGATCAAATTTTTAAAAGAAAATTTTTTGAGTAGATTTAGAATTCCTCGAGCCATTATAAGTGATGGAGGAGCATATTTTTATAATAAACCTTTTGAAAATTTGATGAAAAAATATGAAATTACACATAAAGTGTCTACCTCTTATCACCCATAAATAAATAGACAAGTTGAATTAGTAAATAGGGAGATAAAATAAATTTTAGAAAAAACAGTTAATCTAAATTGTAAAAATTGGTCTTTAAAACTTACTGATGCATTTTAGGCCTATCGAACTGCTTTTAAAACTTCATTGGGTATGTCTCTTT
>JAVXUL010062660.1:0-41425 GCA_035590515.1 Trichilia minutiflora
AATATATATTTATACGATATAATTTATGTTATGCCATATTATTTATTATATTGTTTAGAATCAAATTTAAAATCTAAAATTTGAAATAATTAGTATTACTCTTTTTTTTTGTGTGTATTTTGTTTATTATTCTGTCCAGATATTATGCACCAAGTAAAAAAATAACAATAAATTAAAAAATGTAAAAAAATATATATTAAGAATAGGCTTAAAATTTAGAAAAATGCACGAAAATACCACATTTTCTAATTAATTTATAAAATAACCACATTAAAAAATATTAACGAAAATATTCAAAAATTTATTTTTTGAACGATTTTATCTATGTTCGAAAGTACACTTTCGAACACAGATACTTTCGCACATGATAAAAAAATACTCACTTTCGCATATAAGTATACCTTACACTTTCGCATATAACAAAAAATACTAACTTTCGTACGGGAGTAAAATCGTCAAAAAAATTTATTTTGGATATTTTAGTTAATATTTTTTTGACATGGTTATTTTAAAAAATTGGTTAGAAAATATAGGTATTTTTGCAACTTTCCCTAAAATTTATGGTGAAAATCAAATTAACAACGAAATTTAGGAAAATCGAATTTTTTCAGGCCCAGCGTTTATCATACTACTCGATGTAACTTATCCCTTAGTGTTGCACTCCAAATCCACTAATTTCGAGACAAGCAACCTTCATCTTCCTCGGCCGAGCTATTTTGAACTCGCTAGAGTCGATATTCCTTTTCCATTAATCAATCAATCCCATTTCCGCTAGTCGATCGATTCGATCAAACCAACACTCCCGCCCACGTTCTACTATTTGACGTTCAACGGGACCGATCACTATGATTGACCAATTGAATCGTGTAGAGACATCCTTTCTGCCGCTTCCATGTATCACTTCTGCAAAAGTATCTTCTTGGTACATCGTTTAACGTTGTACGTTAACCTTATTTATTTCGTGTTTGATTTTCGACTATGAGAGACCATAATCCAAAACCGGTTTTATTATTCGGAATTTACTTGGTGGTGGTGTGAAATATTCTATGCGAGGTTCAATTGTAAATTAGAAATACTTGTCCGCGCGTTATGGAATTATTTTTGTTAATTCGGGTTGATTATTGAAGAAGGGTATGTAGAGTAGAATTGAATATGTTTATTTGATGGATGGAAAGATAAATTGACATACATGTTAAAAAATTAAAAACGTATTTCAAGATGAAGATGTTAGATGGATTAGTGGAAATATCAGAATAAATAGGTTACAGAGTAGAAATGAATGCTTTGTTGAAATTTTAGAAGAAGAAATTATCAAGGAAAAGAAACAATACAATAAATTTTGTGGATCATAATCCATAAGAGTGGAGAAAAAATATTTTCATGACCATTGAAGATTGGTGCAATGTATTTTACTCATTGCAGAGTCTCTGATGATAAATGGATTAAAATTTGTAACATCCTGGAATAAACTTTAAAATATGTTTAATTCGACATTGTAGCCCTGTTAATGCTAAAGGTAAGCTTTGATTTTCAATTGCTTATCATTGTTGGAAATTTACCATAAAGCATGTGATATTATGACAATAGGTGTTTATACTTCTCCGATATGGCATGCTTTCCATCTAAAATGCTGTTGATTCCTGATACCTTAATGTAACAGCTATGTGATGAAAGCATGATTTGATATCTAGTCATTTTTCCAGAAACTCACAGCTTCACCTCCAACCATGATTTCATAATGATAATTTAGATTTTCTGTACATTGGTATGAAGCCCTTTTTTTTCTTGCTCGGGTTAATATGCAGGCTCAGTCCAATGTAATTGATTGTAGTGATCGCAACAATTCAAAGTACTATGTTGTAGTTGTTCAGGTACCTTGATTGTTTCCACTAATGTTTTGCCCTTGACGCTGTTTCTAAACTATCTTACAGTTTGACATTTTCATTATGCGGTATATTGCTCGATTTAATGCTGAAACTGTTAAAAACTTTCTGTACTCACCGAACAATGGCAAGATACCAAAAAAGAAAGTTAACCGTAAGTTGTTTTCCACTGAATGACCCAAGAGTTTATTATTAGTTAGGTGTTTTTTCTTTAGTTATTTGGAAAAAAAAAAACCATGATTAAAATGACAGAATAGATATAACTCTACAGCTACTTGCAGATATTTAAATGAGAATTGCAACATCATAAAGGAAATGGTGATTCTGAATAAAATTTTCTTGAGTTTTGCTGTCTACCTGTATCAAAGCATGATGAACTTTTGAGAAATCCTATAAATGTCTCCACTATAGGCAACATAACTATCTGGTGTACTTGTCTGTATGTGGTCTGTGGTGGTGAAGGAAAGGTAGAGATAGGCATTGCAGTTTAATGTATTTGTGTGATTGGAGATGATGTTGTATTTTGTTCTATGAAGCAAACTATTGCACAAATTTGACGGGGGTAGAGACAGAATTTTGCAATTACGTGAAGATACAATGAGCAATAAATACAAAATTGTATAAAACACACTATATTATTTCAAAAATTCTTGTGCATGGGGCCACCGCGTCATGACTTCCCTTCTAATGTAGGATAGAAAGGAAGGGTAAACTATGATTAGGTCAACATACCTCTCTTTTGATAGTTATCCTATGCTAGAATAACATCTAGTATCTCTTCCCCATTCTGTCAACTTCGGGCCCAGTGATAGTTTTGCCCCAGACTTTGAGTCACCATCTTTTTTAAAATAAGTTAGTGTAAGATCTTCAACTTTGAATATGTTTACTTCTAAGTCTGAGATAATTCATGTAAATATCTGAGGTACTTATATGTGCTTCATTAGTTTAGCCATGTTGTGTTTTGTTTTTCTTTTTATGATTAATGTTTGAGTATATTCCATAAGTTGCTTGTCATACATGAAGAACCAAATAAATGAAAGAAGGGGAGCACATGCTGATTGTTGTTGCAGTTGCTTTTCACATGTTTATGTGCCCTAAAGTATTTATCCCTCTCATTGGTATGTGAGAAGATCGGTGAATTTTGGTGAAAGCTCATATCATTTCATACCCCTGCCATTGTGTATCTTTTACATTTTTTTTTTTTATGGCAAATCAGTTGTAACACTGGTTTAAGAACTCTGAGTTCTTTTTATTCAGATGTGAAATGTTCCCTTTCAATTGTGCATAGCTTATGACCTTGCACACTAGCACCTACATATAATGACGGTAGATTTGAGAACATATGCACATGGTTTGCACAAGAGCATATGCCATATTGATATAACCATGAAATTTTGAGCTCCTTAACTACCATACATGATCCTGTTGACACCATTCATGTATGTACGTTTTGACTGAAAAAACAGGTTTTGAGACAAACATTATTGTATAATTTTTCTTTTCATGGTGATATTTCCACCGCTTGAAATTCTAGGTTACAGCATATTTCTTGTACATTTTGTTAAATTTGTTAATATCACTTAGACACCTATAATAATATAATTAGTAAGTCAAGGCATGTGATAGTTGTTGGTCTGGTGTGTGTTCATACTGTAGTTAACTTTCTCCAATTACTTAGCATGGGTGTTTGTGTGTGGGCGTCCAGGTGAGTATCTTTCAATTAAAAGTGGGGATTAATTTGTTCATTTAGAAATGTGATAGCAGTGGTTTTTATTTATTATGCAGTGAGGCTTGCTCCTGAGGAGACATCAGTGAATTTGACTGGGTATGAGCAAATGTGGTAACATGTGTTGTCATGAAAACATACTTTCTGGTAATTACTCTGTTTATGGAATTATCTTGGAAGGGTTTTGGTATCTTGTAGGGACTAAATTACTCAAATTATATGTTGTCATAAAATTGAATCTTTGTCTTGCATCATGTTCTAATTCAAACATGTTTGTTTGCTATCGTTGATTCAGTTTCCTTAATTGTTTATCATATCTCAAGTTCTGTTTATACCATATTAATGCTTTCACGGTTATTAGAACTAAGATTTTTTCATGTTGTAGATTTTAATACAATTAACAGAGGATGGTATATGGAGGAGCTTTGTTTTAGGATTATTGATTTACTCGATCTAAAACTCCCAACCTTTTTACTAGCTTCTTGTTTTTAAACTTGTATGAGGCCTTTCACTACACATCCATTCCATATGTGTTTCTCAGAGAATACCACTTCAGGTTCCTGTCTGGTTGCGTGAGGAACATGAACGCACGGGTCCCAGAGACAATATCACTTGTCTCCTCCGAGTCTTTTCCTGACCAGCAAGGGATATTTTGCTTATGACAGTGTGGCTGCATTATATACACATGTTCTGATATATTCTGGTGAAGAAGGGAGTTTTTTATACTTGATATGTGTATCAAAATATAGGACTCTGTTTGGTGAATTTAGTCCTTCCAACTTTCTGCCAGCTGTTGGATTGGTCCACTGTGCCTATCAAATTATAGCCCTAAATTGAAGGTTGGGATTCTTATATGCAGTTTTAGGATGGTCCCCTGTGTTGATGATCAAGATGAATGAGACCGCCCCAGTCTGCTAATTTGAGAATATTATGTTGACATTAATGCCTTTCTTGGTTGGACCAAGTCAATTACAGCAAGTCTTTCTCAAATTTTAAGGCAACAATGAAATTACAAGAAAACAGAAAATTGAGACATGAATCTGGATCTAAGCCTGATAGGTGTGTGTCCTCTCTGCACTTGTTTGAATCGTTTGTCTATAGGGGAATCTTTTAAATGCAGAACAATGGCTGAGACTCTAAAGTGGTTTACGTTGGAGAAAATCAAAATTTCTGTTTCTTGCTAGGTTACTCATAACAATCTACCGAATAGAAAACTATACAATTACATTTTACTGTGATTGTAATGACTATAGTGCTACATTTAATCTGTTAATGAGAAGGGCTGATTAAGTTTGTGTTATGTAGTCTGTTGGACTGTATGTATGTTTTTGTTTGTCAGGTAATTTAAAGAGGATTATTTTATTATGCTATGTTTGTTTATTCATTGGGTATAAACTGATTTCAGGCGATCTTGGATGAAGTAATTACAATGATTGGGTGGGGGAGAGACTGATCTGAAGATGTTAAACCGTTGATTGTCTGTTGTAGTTAGATACCACAAATGATGCATTATCGAACTTAGAACATATAATCAAGCAGCCAACTGCTGCCTACACCATTTTATGGACGACCTCTACTCTGTAAGAGAAGGTCCTAGAAATTAGTATCGTAGATCAGGCCAACATTTTGCTAGGCGCATTTCAATTTGGGCTGCTGAGAGTTGAAATTCAATTGAAATTGCAGCAGATGTATCTTTGTAGACGCTGGTAGCTGAAGATAGAGCTGAAAAATGCAATTGCCACCATTTTGTATTTTGTTAGAGAAAAAAAAATTTTAGGCTCTACCTAACGACTCTTTTCTGCGGAGTACGGTTCTTATTGTTTCCTTTTCAAATAAAAGCCTATGAATAATATTCGACTTCACGCTGGTCGTGGTTCTAAGCTAGAGGTTTCAACTAATACACTTTATAGTGAGAAGTCGAAGCTTCTTGCGGTAGACTGTGAACGTGATGGATTGCGATACCAACTAGCCTTTAGCTTCTAATCATAAATAGCAATGCAATCATGCTTTCTTTCCTGCTACCAAATTAATTGACTTCCACACACGCATCACTAATTGGATATTCGGAGTGTTGAAAACTCACTCATCAGTCCTCGATAATTTTTGAAGGTTTAGGCCTAAACCAGAGAAAAGCGGCCTTGTTCCAGCCGGAGAGGTAAAACTACTGCTGAACAGTTCAAATAGTAAGATAATCAGTTGAACAATCAACTAACAACTATGGTACCAACTAAACAAAGCATTTAGAGCTGGAATCATTGGCAACACATCCTTGTCAATTGTGTCTTTCACAATCTTATTAACAGAGAAACATAAATTCAAACAGTGTTTCGGTCCATCACACTTTCGCTCACCATGTATATTCTTACAGGCTGTCTCTTCTTTAATTTGCGATTAGGGAACAATTGATTTCTCATTAGTAGAGCTGATATTTGACAAACGGATTTTTCGGATTGCATATATAGAAGATAAAGGGTATCTTTGCCGTATAGATAGGAGACAACCACCTGGTAATAATTTGAATTATTGTCGTAATTTATTCTGGTGGGAACTAGGAAGATCAATAAAGCTAAATAGCCCTTCAAAAATGCTCGTATCCTATATCACATTCATAACACCCGTAGAAATACATGATTTCCTATGATAAGAAAAAGCTTTAGGAATTAGGAAAGTTGAAAAGGGGAGAAGGATAACACAATTAATTCAGTGAATATGATCTTCTATGGTTTTTCATTGTGGATGGGTGGTTTCCGATGGGGCTGTGCATAATCCATTACTACTGTATCCTCCACAACGTCATCCTTATTAGAATCTACTGCTTCATCGTTTTCATTTGGTGAAGATTCTAGAAGGGACCGTGTTTGGCTGCTCTGCATTTCCTACACAAAAGACAAGAACATCTCAGGGTGTTACTGCATAAACTCGAAAAATCATGCAATATGACATCATCATTTTATTTTATTTATCCTTCAATCATGCAGCATGCATCCATCCATGTTACACCTCTTGGGGAACATGGTGAAGAAGATCGGGCGTGAGTTTACACATCGTAATAGCCTAAGTAAGAACCAATTAAAATTAAATTAGAAATGTAAGAAGTTAATTTACCAGATCTTTTCTACCAAACCGTTGCAAATCATTCGGGGAATGTACGATAATATAGCCTGCAAATATGTAAAATATCAATCATTAATTTATTATCGTAATAATATCAATGCTAAGGCTAGTCCCAGGGATTTCAACATAAAACATGAGTAGGGTAATATGAACGTGCATCTATTTTGTTTACCTGACATCACAGGATTCCTTACTACTTATAAGTGAAAGCCCTTTTACAAGGTCATCTCATATTATATCAGTCTCACCTCAAATAAGTTCCTTTTGATGAAACATTTGTTAGTAACATTACATATTTTATGTTTGAGAAACCTAAGGATAATTGAATGGTTGATGATCAATTTGTTCTGTGTTTCATGTTAAATAACAAAGTGCATGCTGAGACCGTACGCATATGCAGACATATTAGAACAAGATGCTAGATAGATAAATTTGAACGGAAACCTGAAGTTGCACCCCTTGATGCAGCCGCTTCCTTCAGGAGAGCCTTTGAATATTCCTCTTTCTTCATATTGTTCGCATCATGCAGATTCATATTGATTTTTCTTTCATCCTTTCCGATTTCTTGCTGAGCTTGGGTTTGGAGGTCCTCTAAGACTGAATGCCCCGGCCATAATTGAACAGGAGTCTTGGGTATTTTTGTTTTACCGACATCCTACAGAACACAAACAGAATTTTTTAGACCCCTATTTCAAATGCTTGAAAAGTTTTCAAATTAATGATTTTTTTAAAAAAAGAAACCAATGATTAAATAGTGAAAACGTTGCTACTTATTGACCTCAACGATAAGATGGCCTTGTTCCTTTGCAATGATCCTTAGAAAGCGAGCATTGCATGCATGAACAGAAAGACATAAGAGAATTAGAAAAAGAGGGAGAGAAGACATAATGGGATAGAGCTAGCTTATTCTGGGGGGTAATAAATTTGAAACTCTCCTAGAAGAATTGTATGTTAGTTCAGTGTTAGGTTACAAGTATTTGTAGTGATAGAATCAGAGAGAAAGCATTAAATGCAGGTTTTGTATGAGATAAAGGACGTTCTTAAAGAGAACATGCAGGTGTTCGGCTGATGAACCTTGAAATTGAAACTGAAGATATTCGGGGCCTCCTTTGTTCCCCCTTTTCTCACTTTTTAATCAATTCGGGGGACCCAAAAGTATATAGAGACATTATAGAGATTAACTTGTTTGGAACATATGCATAGAGCAATGGATATGAAGCGGAGACAAATAGCAACAGCTTGATTAGTTTGTGCAGTCAAAACATGATATAATAGGTCTTGGTAAACATTCATGAATTTGACATCATAGATGCATATAATCTGAAAGTAAACGAACGGGTCCTACCCATGTGTTTCCACTGAGGACCTCCATTCCTTGTCCTTGTGCTAGTGCTTGCGCTAGCTAGAGTTTCAATACTTCATGGCTAGTTTTGTGAGTACCAGTTGATTCCTCGCCCAATTTTACTTCCACATTCACAAAATCCAAGTGGGATTATATATGGAAAGATTGGCAGACATGGAGATCTTTACCTTATCAGTTAGTCTAAGGGAAGGAAAATGGGAATGTTGTACCGACTATTAAAAAAACAATTTCACAATCTAGTACCAGGGGATTAATACTCACTATATTACATTTTCATCAGGTGGCTTAATAATGAAGTATTCTTATTTTATTAGAGAAGAAATAAACAACGAAAAATAATTGTAAACCAGAAAGGTCCAGAACCTTATTGTAATTGTTTTCATTGGGTTCATCTTGTTCATTATCTCCTTCCAACCGTGTTATTAATTTCCCTACAGCATAAGTTGTACAAGAAGATCCTGTTTGAAGACTTACTGATGCGCCATGCTCTCCAAGCAGTAAAGCAGACGATGTTATATTTCCCAGAGGAAAGGATAAATTAGAAAGAAGCGCGCATGTTGAACAAGTTTAGCTAATATGGATATTCTTCTCTGGAAGCTCACTCCAGCTCTTACGGCTAAATCCACTCTCACACAGACCCTCAATCAGTACTCTCTTCATCGACTTAAGATTATAAGTTTAGAAAATATTGATGGAAATGCCATGGTCCCTATTTGATAGGGTTAATTACTGTTTTCCATTACTCTGCTTTTTCAAGGGTGTCAAGTATTTATTGACAAAAGCATGTAATAATAGAATATTAAATTGAAAAACAGAAAAATAATCGTTTAGTCTATTCAGTATTCACCTTCAAATAAATCAATCGATTGTTGTAATGCATATACGTCCTTCCTTTCTATATTTGCATTTAAATTCCATATTGAAACTCAGATAACAGAGTTCAAGTTCTCACAAATCTTGAAGGTCAATTATCTATGAATCCTAAAATATAAAATGTTCCTATTTGAAGAAGTTTTCAAGCAACGTATGAGTCGCCTATGGCTATGGGACCAGGGAAGGATTGGGAGACAGAATTAAAACTAGGGAGACCAAGTTGTATGCAAAAACCACCGTTTGCCCCTTGTTTTGGGAACCAAAGATGGGTCATCTTCTCCCACCACCACAGATGCCACGTGGCATGTTATTCATGTGATATATTAATTAATTCTACATTTCCAAATGCCAAATCAACAATGGGCCTCCTTTGCTATTGATTTCATTTCCTGAAGGAAATGTCTATTTAGCTGGAAACATAGTCCTTTCCTATCCCAATCGGAAACATGCCGACAGACCTGAATTGAAAGGAGAAAATCAGCCCAAAATTTATGTCTTACGCTCAACATATGAACAATTTCTTGATAGGAACAACTTTTTTCTTTCCTAAAAAACTCGTGGAGGTTGATAGCAACAACTATCTAAATTTTTTGATTCAATGTTATATCTTAATAAATTATTTTAACTCGTTGACCAATTTTCTTTCTTTTACTAATCTCTCTCAATCTTCTCTTTGTAATTTTCACCTCTTTCACCTCCACAAAATATGTCTGAGGGTGGGAAAGATTTTGTTTGGTTGGACTTTTGGCTTAATAAAAATCAAAACTCCTTTTTCAAAAAGAAATCGAAATCCAATAATAAATATAAAATCGATTATTTTTTCTGTTTAAGAATGATTTTTCTTAAAATTTTGGTCTATATTAGGAAAATTATTTTTTATATAACAACTTAAATTAATTATCAATAAGAGTATTTTAATATAATACAATTACTAATAAATGGTTAATATGTGAATGTAGGGATAAATTTTAAAATTTTATCAATTTTTATTCCATTTTTTGACTTGGATAGTCAACATTGAAAATCAAACCGAAGTTTCAATTACTAATACTTTTTTTTTTTTGATAAATTCAATAACTAATTTCACAAAACATAGAATTGAACTGATTTAAAATGGAAGCGAATTGATTGGTTCACTCATATTTAATTTTTTACTCATCTCTAAATATAACATAATTATTATTTTCACAATTATATAAGAGTATAGTATTTTAGTCTTTATATAGGATTTATAAAGTGATAGCAAATTCCAAAATATATGTATACACAATAATTATGCATAGAGTAACCAAAATAAGTATGAGTTGTAGTGAGGTGTGATTGATCAGGCATGATTTACAACATTTAACCTTCCCCTACCCCTGCCTTTTCGAACTCAACGCAGTAAAGGCAAATTTGAATTTGGACAGTAAGTCATAGTTGAGAATTTGTTGTGGTTTAGAATTTGGTTTATCAAAATCTCGCATACTATTCTTTGCTTGTCTTCAAGTAAAATCTCAAACCATGAATAAAACAATTAAACAATTGTCTCCTTTTAACCTATTTTTACTAGTACTCAAGATCAAAGATCATGCTAATATAGACATCTAATCAAATAGATCAATTAATTATATAATACTTTTACAATTAAATCTCAATTACACAAATGCACTAACATTAACCCAAGAAAATAATTAAAACTGAGTCCAATAATTTTTTTACACTTAACTTTTATTCAAATCGATAAAGTTTCACTGTATCACTTAAATTCAATTTGTATAATTGTTTTACCATATGCTATCATATATTCATGATTTAGATTCATACAAACTAGAACTCTAAGGTCTTTATGCATGTTATAATGAGATTGATAAAATATGAGTAAGTGAAAAAGATATAAATGATTCAAATATCATTATTTTTTTTCAAGTACTCAACTCTTGTTTTAACTCGTGTATTTAATTATTTTAGTTCTTTTTTTTTTTTTAAAATACTTTCATGATTATCTTAGTACTTTTACAACATAGAGCTAAATATATTTTTTTTTAAGAATTAAAATTATTAATAGTTGCTACAATTTACCTTGCGTGCTCTTTTTTTTTTTCAATTACATTCATTGTCATTACCAACAACATTATCCCGCACACTATTTCTTTCTTAATTATCCTTTTTGAAAAATAAGAATTAATCACTTAATTTTGTTGGTTTTAAACATGGACTAAAAGTGAATTAAACTTATATGCTAAGATCACTTTTACTAAATAAAAGTACATTTTGCACAACCAAACGCTCTCCTCGTTCTCTATCTCATAGGAGTCACTATGAGATATCTCATCCTCATCCTCCGATTGATAATCATCCTTGGCTTCTCTTGTTCAACCAACACATTAGTGAATTTTCTTCTTGAGTATCATTAGAGTAGTGCCCTATTTGGTTATACTTGAAGTACTTGGTCACAGAGGGTTTGGTCTAAGAGTTGTTAGATTTTCTTTGTTCTCGAGCCACAAGCATCTTCCCGATCACCTTGTCAGTCACAATAACCTGAGGCTCCCTATCCATCTTAGCCCTAGGTGACTCACTCTCACTTCTAAGACTCCTCACCTCATCGTAATTGTTCCTCCACCGACTTTGTCTATTTTACCACTTATCGCTCACCAACAAACTTTTGACCTTCAATGCCAAGTTTTGAGCCTCAAATTCATAGCCACATGGACCCTAATTGTCGTCTTCAATCTATACATATACCTAGAGACTTGTAATAACGACTCTCTCAAATTGTTCCTAGCAATTAACTTTAAGAACTCCATTGTATACTCATGCACCTTGGGTACTGATTGAATAGCATTTATTCTCAATCTGTAGGTAAAAATCACTGCTCAAGTTGATCTCTCATCACCGTCTAAACTGTTATCGTAGAGAACCCACTTCTATATCAAGCTTGCTACAACCTATCCCACCATACTGAAGCTTCCCCTTTCATTTTGTATATCTTAGTCCCTTTTCTCTTGTAAGGTATATCTATACAATCAAAGAACTTCTCTACCTCCGTGAACCAATCCAAGAATCCTTCAATGACTAATATGCCATGTAACTCACCTTTTATGAGAATCTTGTCTCAATGACTATTGCCTTTGTCATTGTTGTCAAAAAACTCGCACCTGGGTACTGTTGGTCGGGCACCTCTGCTACAGACTTGGCCTCGAACCCCTACTGCCTGGTTGTTCCCTCTAAAATAGCTGTTTCTACTCTTCTTCCAGGTCATCTAGTTCTTCTATATCATCACCTTTGATGTTCATAACATCCTTACGACGAATCAATAATTGCTCTACGGGAATGGAAGGTCTGGGGCTCCTGATGACCCCGTTCCTATTAACCACTGATATAACGATACGGCCTAGTAACGTTTCATAATCTGCACAGATATTGTCAATTAAGACTCCTTGGCAAAGAACTGACTCCTTCAAAGTCTACCTCTAATTCACATCATATAGTTTGTTTGTTTCCACCATTGCTATTACCAATCATTATCTTAAGACGACAACGAGACTCTCATATCAAATTGATGCAGTAAAAATGTGTTTTATAAGATTAAAACAACTTTCAATGTTGAGTCTCTTGGAATCCAACAAAAAAAATGAGAAAAATTCTTGGGTCTCCAATAATATTTGATAATGGAAGCTAAGGAATGGCCAAATGACCTTACATGGTTTATATACATATGCCTTTCACGAAATCATAGGTAAAAGCTAAAGAAATAGTAAATAAATTAACTCTCGTCACATGGTGGCACCGCAATGGGAACTCGCTGCAGTGAATACTAGAAAATTTTTTATGTTTTTGAGAAATGGCTGCAGCGAGAAAATTTTTCTCACTGTAGCCGCCGTTTCTGAAACTACTGTTCACGGCCTGTGCTCCCTTTGTCTTTCCTCTGAGCCTGCAATAATGTTTGCGTGTCAGTATGTTTATAAAAATAACGACATTTGGCTACTTTCTCTAATGATTTTTTTGTCATATCTCATATGTGATCAAAGAGTAAATAAACTCTAAAAATTGATCCAAATAAAGAGAAAAGAAAACTGAAAATTGATCGATTGACCATCCTCCAAAAAATTTAAACATACGAGAGCTTGAAGTAAAAATAATTTTCTCTTCTTCTCTTCTTGCGTTTCAACGTACGATCATTATGTTTTGAGGTTTTTTTCTTAGGTCAACACTCTAATTTCAGCGTCAGAGTGCACAAGAAGTACTCATTGACACGTGCTATTCAGGCTTTTTCTTTTGGTGTAGGCATTCTTGGTTCGCATTGAAGGTTATTCTAATCGTCCACTGCTGAGACCTTTTCTCTACCTACGAACCGATATGCTCAGAATAGTTCTAGTGACCGAAAAGAATATTTTCTTAAATAATTTTTACTGCATAATTTTTTTCGGTTTTTCGTTGGCTTCAATCATAGACGAAAATTTAATGCACATAAAAGTTATAGGTAAGGGCTAGCTTCCTAAATACGAAGCTCAGGCCAAAACCAATCCATTACGAGTTCTAACATTGTAGCCCGGGCCCGAATTATTCAGTCATAGGGGTTAAGCAGGACTCCAGTTATTTTGCCATCCTTAGGATAGATGGCACGTGAGGAAGGGGAAAAAAATATTATGCCCTGTAACTTGCCTTTGATAGAGCGATACCATAAGAAAAAATAATATTACTATTATTTTTATGATGATAAAACAGTACAGTATACATGTCTTCACATAGACTTTCTAACGGTAGTATCAAGGATACGAAAATATGCAACAATCATCTACAAATGTCCATGATTAATCAAGATAAATGTTTGTCACATGTCCAAGACAAGCCTAATCAGCGACATTAACAATATCCACAGAGATAAGGGGAAGAAAAACATAGGAAGAATAGGAGAATCACAGGTTGGAAACAGTCCGAAAGGAAAGGTTGAACTGATGTTGAATAATAATATCAAATTAATATATAATTACGAGATTGATTTTAAATTTATGTGTCAACCCAGAGAATGTAACATTATCATCTCGTTCGTCACTTCACTTAGAGGTACAAACCTCTCTAATGGTGTAATAGTAGTTCAACCGTTAAGATTGTTTGCAGTACCAGCCTAAGTTTGTTGAAATTCAGTAATTTAGTATAAAAACTATCTATCAGTCCCGCTTTATTAAACTCAAACTTGACAATTATGAAGTCTTTAGGGATTATACACAATATGAAACTGTACATAATATCACTGGCAGGGTCTTTATGAAATATCAAATATGCACCAACGATAAAAGGAATAGTCAGCAGAAAGCAAGACAATTTCGATGAAACTGAAAGTGGTCACATCATGAAACCACGTTATGCCAAATAATCACAGGCTAAACAGCAACCTGGCACCCAAATGTGTTCTCCCCACTGTAAGTAACATATAGAAAGCCATCTTCATCCTTTTTCTCTTCATATATGGCAGACATGATTGCACCTGCAAAACCAAGAAGAAGAGTGACAGCTGGACTATTTTCAACCAAGAAACCATGGAGTACAATGTAATTTTCATTTTAAGTTTACCGGTAGGCGGAAGCACATTGTCCACAAAAATAAATATTGCCTTTTCAGCACTCAGTTTGATCCTCTTGCGGATGACGTAAACGAATTGTCCTACAGTCAGGTCAGCGGGAACAAGATACCTGTCAGGTAAAGAAAAACCTCATTAGCATGATAGAATAATCAAGACAGTACTGCTTATAGTCAACACGGACATTTAAATTAACGTCTGGCACCAATCATAACAACTAAGCATGATAACCCCCAAGGAACAGCCAATTCTGTGGTGACCTTTCAAGAGAAATTTGAGCAAAGAAAAAGAAGACATACTTGTGCTCATCAGATAATTAAAATGGATGATGTAAAAAGGGTTTTAATCTCATTTAAAAGGAAAAATGCAAAAAGTAGCACCAAGAGGCCACCACAGCTTGCAAGTGAACTACATGGGAGTGTTGCAAGACCAGTTAAATGGAAACAATAAGAAGCAGATATGATAATGATGACAACTATGATAAAGATAGACAAAATAGCAACTAGAGCATGTCATATTTTGCAGATTGCCCCATTCGACAATGTGAATCATCATCATAATGAAACAGGGAAGGAATCTGTGTCCTCTAGGGTAACTTAATGTGTGTATGTTATATGCATGCATATGATCAAACATGTTGTCATAAATGAAACAGGGATGTTAGTGTAAGGATGCTATCCTTTCCTTCTTCAGATCCATTTTCGACATTTATCTATAGTCTGACTCAAAGTTACATTTTCCATAGTATAATCAATTGAAGTAGATCATAGAAGGAAGGAAGGAAAAATAATTAAACAGGAGAATCTGGTGTCATAAAATGTATGATATAATTCTTACTTCTTCTTATCTATGTTTGGTATATCACTTTTCTCTGCCTTCTCCACGATCACCTTAATGCAAACAGTCAAAGTATAGAAACAAGTCAGTTTGGAAGCCAAGAAAGAAATGTTGTTCTCATATGTAGAACATTCAACTAATGCAATCACATATAGTAAATACAACAGAATTAAAAAAATTAAAAAAACAAAGAAAGATATAAAAAATGTTAGTGATTGAACTCATGTAACTTTATGTATTCTGTCTTAATCTCACAAAATATTTATCAGACATGCAAAACAGTCAGCACACAAATCATGTACAGGAAAAAAAAATGAAAATTGAAAAAAACAGAAGAAATAGACAGGTAGCAACAGCAATGGTTAAGGACATCCATGAAAGATACACAAGTAAATTACTGAAGTGACGAGGCACTACCACCATTCTAAAACCGAAAACTAACACAAGAGCAGTGAAGCAGACCATTGGGTAAAAATGTGATAATTTGTGTATGCTACAACCTAGTGACCTTCCCCACAGTAGCTGGCCATAAATTCTTGACACATCAAATGCTATATCTGGCACATATACTCTTTAGATACTGCACAATTCAGAGCATCTAAACTCAACTTGCAATCATTCAAGCCAGTTAAAACTTCAAAATTAGTCTTAAAAGCTACCACACCACAATACCAATCAAACAGAACCAAAGAATCAAATTAAGGGTAATGTTTGGAATTGAGGTGCTGTCACACGTCTGTGAGATAGAGCACTAAATGTCGAATAATGGCAGAAAAGTAAGTGGGTTCTATTAGAAATAAGCATTGAAATAAGCATTTACCAAACAATTTTTCAACTTTGCTTTCATTTACAGTGAAAGCTGTCAGTACCAAGCATGCCCTAACACCAATTCAGCCACAATCGATAAACAATATGACATTAAAGAGCATTTACTGAAAGATATTGAAAAGCCAATCTAAATGCTCACTGGAATCCTATCTGGGTATTTCTCCCGAATCCTAGCAGCCTCAGCGCGTCTCTTCTCTAAAGCACAAGAGAAAACATAACTTCATAAATTCAAGATTTTCCATCAAAACTTCCTCAGATAATAAACAGAGAAACAAACAGAAATTTTGTCCAGAATTCAAACACGAAAGCAGCAGTGTTTACCAAGATCATGCTCTTGCTTGAAGTAACTCTTTGCCATTCCTCCTGAAATAATCAAACAAATTAGTTAATCTCTTACTCCTCCTTTTCACATCAACCAACAAAAATAGTAAGTTATATCTCAAAATACTTTTTTTTTAAAAATCAATTTCATACTTCTTTGATGAATTATACAAAATTGATTTAACCATCAACAATCGAAAGTTACAGACAAACTACCAAAAAGAAAGAGCACACGTGTAACAATGAAAGAACTATATTAACCAACATACAAAGCAACAAAATTAGACCCTAAATCTCAATCTAATTGATTAAGCAAACAGATTGCAAGGTATTCACCGAAATTAAAAAAAATAAATAAAAGAAATTAAGAGATACTACTTTGCGATGGTGAAGACGAAGCGAAAAAGAGACAGTATCAGACTTCTTTTACCCTGATCAAAACTCTTGAAGCTGGTGGTTGGTTATGGACGACTTGGCTCGGCTTCTTGTAAAAGTATTTATAATCCTCCGGCCTAGTACACCTCCGTCATCTTTCAATTACAACTCTACCATATTTTTTACATACGGTCCCTGAATTTTAGTCAAAACTACAAATAAGTACATAGTTTGTAATTGCTTTCATGCAGATTCCTGACTTTTTGCTCTATTATTCTTATAGGACATAATAGAATTGAATTACATTAAAAATAAAAAAAAAACATTTAAACTTGTGTGTTAAGGTATTTACATAGGCACTTGTACATGTTTTAGGTTAAAATTTAATATTTTTATTGAGGTGTGAATATAAGTATGGTTGTTATATCGACGGATCCATGCCAGAGAGGGTCGTTGGTTGGATCTTTCCTTACAAAGCCTTACCTCAAAGTCCCTATAAGACAATAACACGCTAAGAGTCACGTCGGGTAGGATTCTCGACGGAAAAACTTCAATACCTAAATCAGATATGATAAGAGAAAGTATGGTGAATTCCGAAAAGCTAATTGGAATAGAGTGAAATGAATGGAGCTCTATTACCAAGTGTGAAGATGAGAGAACGAGGAAGGAGTACCCACAATCAGAGAGCCAAAGAGCTTCAATTCTGGAAATCTGAAATCCAGAATCCCCTCTTTCATGGAGAACCTCCCTTTATATAGTGTTATGGTGATGTGATTAGGAATCGGAGAATGGGAATGACGGAACCTTAGTGTCCTTGGGAAATGTGTGGCCGCCTTCTATTAATGCTGCAGCTAACATTCTTGTCAATTCTAGGTTTGCTACTGTCATATCGTCTTATCATGGATGAAAGATAGGACAGACAGCTCCTAGGACAGGGCATCTACTCCCATCATAGGGTCAGTCATGTCAGTGGTCATTTTCATTTTTAGTAGCATGGACGCATGACCGAAAATTCTCTGGTCGGGGGCTTCATACGGGTTGGTAAAGAGGAGATGCTTTCCCCGAGAGGCTGTTGCAATTGTAAAGCTGAATCTGTGCTTTCTGGGGGACAGTTGGGTTATCTTGAGGAGGATACGGGTTCCCTGAAGCCTACGGCTGCTACTTGCCTGAGGACTTCAATTACTGGTACTTGAGGGCTATAGTACGTCTCTGAGTCCTGCAGGTAAACCACTTGAGGATCGTCGGACGCTCTCAAAGGGTGATGTGTGTTTGCCTAAGAATTTGACTTCCTAGGACCTGAGGCGGATTTTGTCTAAGAGGATGACTCCTTGGGGTGGGAGACTGGACTCCCCTAAAAGGCTAACTCCCGGGGTCCTGAGGTGAATTTACTTAAGAAATAGACCCACTGACATCTGAGACGGATTTACCTGAGATGATAACTCCTTGGGACCTGAGGCCAAAATCACCCGAGAGGGTGATTCCCTGAATCTTGAGGTCGTTGGGGAGATTGAAATGCCTCGGATGGCGGTATCACATTCTTTCATGATGAGATCCACATGTCATTTGCATATTATCCCTAATAATTTTTATTACAGAATAATTATGATTTAAAAGTTATAATATTTTAATATTTATTAGTATTTCATGTGTAGTATTTTTATCTTATAATATTGGTTTATCATTCAACGTTTAACATTAATTTTTTTTAAATGCTTAACATTGTATACTAGTAATTTGTATTAATAAGAGCATGACAATGGGTATTTGTATAAATTATATAAAAATTATACTTTTAGTTGCAATTATAAAAAATCTTAGGGACCTAACTTTTAATAATCGATATGTTATTATTATTTGAAAAAAATGTCGGGGAGAGTTTCAAGTATAGTCCATCATAAGTTTGTAATTGTGATGAAGTAGCAGAGTTGGAATCAATTTTTATTTTATGGCATTGACCATTTAAACAAATTATATTTGAACCGAAATTTAAATTCTATATGCTTGATTGATGAAACTAAATGGTTATCGATTATAGTAAATAGGTTCTAAATAAAAAAAATTAACAAATTTGACAACTGTTAAATTTTTTTTTTAAAAAATGTATGTAAAAAAAACCAAAATTTTATTTTTTTGGGATAAAAATGCCCTTATTAAGTTGACACAATAACTCAATCCAATCTATTTGAAAAATTACATCATTTCAAAATTCTTTCGACTTCCAATTATAATATGACAAAAATTGACATTGTAAATAGCTAATCTTCGTCATTTTATGGCCATAAAACCGATGAGTTTTCTTTTTAAATAGCTTTATTCATTTAAAAACATATCCATTTGAATTTATTTATTAAAATTTTAAGAAATATACTTGTAAATTATATGTTAGATGTGTTGAATTGACGAAAATGAAGACTTAAAATAAATATTGATTGAAAAATAAATTTTTTGACAAGATTTGAGTTACTTCCCGATTTTTTAGAATTGATCTGGCATAAATTTTATAAAATTTGGTCAATTTTTAAAATAAACTTTCAAAAATACTTTCCAAAATTATCAAAAGTTGGTCAATTAGAGTTTGATTCAAATGATTATGTTAATGTGTATGAAATTGAGGTTAGAATAATTTAATTTAAGGTAAATAGAAAGAAATTAAAAAATTGTTCAATAATGCGAAAAGTTTATTGAGAATTGGAAACCTAAATTCGGTTATAACTAATGAATGAACGTTGTTACTAAATAGGCTATAGGATTTTGTTAGTAAAAATCAGATAAATGATTGAAAATAGATTAAATTAAAGGATAGTTGTCGATTAGGAAACCCGAGAACCTCATTTATGATTTTATCATATATATTATATATTATTATTATTATTATTATTATTATTATTATTATTGAGATATAAAAATTAATGTGAATATTGATATATGTAATTAGGATTCAATCATATATGTGAAGAGCTGTACAAAATAAAAAAAAATATAAGAAGTATATACTCTTCCTAAGAGTGAATAGATTCTCTAAATTATTTTTTTATTTTTTAAAATATTAATAAAAACTTATACGTTTTTATTATTTTAGGAAGTTAGAAATTCTTTATATCTATGTTTTAGATATTTAATTATTTTATTTTTATTTTATAAATAAATAAAATTGCCAATGGTTAATGTTATTGATATTGAGATTTGGTGTATGTTTTTAAATGTATACATGTTGATAAATGGCTTTCCATTTAATGATGATAATTTGTAAATAAATATTTAAGATATGATTATGAGTTTTATGATTTTATTTGGATTTGATTTGTCTTGATGATATGATCAACGGGGGCTAGAATTATATGATTTAATTTATGATATTATATTCAAAGAGTCATCTGTAGCAATAAGGTGTTAATAGCCTAGGTACAGATCAAGGTAGTGGCCGTATTAGGTGAGTCATATTGACCCAGTAAGTATCACCCCAAAACGGGGTAAACTATATGAAAATGACAATTTCAAACAATTACAAATTTCTAAATGGTTTATATAACTCTTAATGATAAATAAAATAATTTAATTATTTATGACAGTAGCAATTGTAGAGAGAGAGAAAGAAAAATATAGACACAAAGATTTTTATAGTAGTTTGGCAACCAGGCCTACGTCTACTTTTCTTAGTTCTATTCTTTGAAGTCAAGGATTCACTATCGATCTTATTTATCATAGATCAAGAGCAACCTAATTACAACTTCTTCCTTTTCATTAGATAAAGAGAAACCCAATTACAATATTTCTTTAATATAAGTAAATAGTAACCCACTGAACTCAATTGTTCAAATATAAAAAGAATTCAGAAATTAAACAATAAAGATGTTTATACTCTCTCACAGGGTGAATATTCAATAAACTCAATGATTTACAATTTTCTTTCACTAGAAAAATAAATATGTGAAAGTGTACTTGCAAGAAAATGTTTGTTGTTAATCAGTTATAGCTCTATAATTCCTCTTAGTTCTTTATGTCTTCTACCAAAAATGATTGTATTTATAACTCTAGTTAATCAGTGGCAACATTTCTTTAATCCAACATTTATTTTTAACATTAAATGCAACAAACTAGCTATTACAGATTTGAATCTGTAGAAGGTATCGATACCTTTGCTTTTTTGGTGCAATGGTATCGACTTTGTACATATCATCTTTTTAAAATTTTTTTGGTTAGAGGTATCAATACCTTCTTCTAAGATATCAATATATTTAAGCTTTATATGACTAGATTCGATACCTTTCTCTTGAGGTGTCGATACTTGAGCATAGAACTCCCCGTTTATCAAAAAATTGGCTAGAAAGTATCGATAGCTTTGTATAAAGTATCGATACGTTCTTCTTGGGTATTGAAACTCGAGCTTCCTTGCTTTCTATACTTTAATTTTCTTAATTATTTGACTGTTAGAGCAGCATATCTTAAAGAATATATGTCATTTCAAACCAATTAACATCAACAAGGTAATTTTCATAATATTTTGATAAGTTTAATAAATAATTTGTTTGGGAAAAAATACGGAGTCGACACATGGATCCTCTATCAACAGGGTACGTGGCAGGTGGCCCATGCTCAAGCCATCCCATGTGGCCTGCGTCCCAGGAATCCCGTCGTCCCAGGTTTCCTTTGCCTCAGGAATTCTCTTGCCCTAGGAAGCTTCGTCGCCTCAAGTCCCAAGGACTTCCTTTCTAGGTTTTTTTCTCTCAGTCATCAACGACGTACCTCAGCCCGGGTATCCAGCAGTGGGAGCCTCCAGACACTCTCTGTCCCATCTATCAGGACCGACCCTCAGGTACCAGTCACGGTCACAGGCAAGAGTTTCTTTTGCGCCCAGTTTTTAGAAAGCACCTGACTAGAGCAATATCAAACACGTGCCCCACTCTTCAAAAATAGGAATGAGTGCTGACAACAAGCTTACTATCAGGGTAGCCACATCACCATAAATACACCCGTCTCATCCTCTGACCATCTTTAGATGATGTGATGGTATCAGGCTTACAACCTTCAGATGTGTCAATAAGGGTATTTATGAAATATGGCTGCACTCTGTCCCATGATAGACGTTATATCATTCCCATTCTCTGATACTTAGTCATTGTCATAGGGGCACTATATAAAGATAGCTTTTTCAACGGAAAGAGGATTTCGACTCTTTTGAAGAAGAAAGATTTGTCAACACCATATCTTTTAGAACTAAAAACACTGCTTTCTCTTTTAATGTCCATTTTGTTAACTTCTGCATTTGGTTCTTCATTTCGGCCATTTCTGATTTCTTTCTTCTTTGTTCATCGAAAATGATATTTTCTTCTGTCACTATTTTCTGACTTAGGCATCGAAGTTTTCTCATTGGGACCCCCACTCGACTTCACTCCAAAGGTGTTATCATTTTGCAGACGTAGGAGGTGAAGCTTTGCTAGAAAACATTCACGTCTTTAGCCATCTTTCAATGAAAAGGTCATCGTTCGATAGCAGCCTCATTGCCTTCACACCTCACCAGTTGAGTCATTCTATATTAGCCGTGAGGAAGATCCACGGATAATTCTCGCACCAATAACTGGTGCTGTTTGTAGGAATCAAACAAAAAGCCATTGAAGCACGATTTAGTGAAGGAAAGAAGAAGACAAAGTATTTTCTGTAAGTCTTTTGAACTTAAAAAAGAAAGCTTTGAGATGCAGAAAGAGGACAACGAGATGAAGGCTCTAACTCCAGCAAAACCACCGCTTGTGGAGGAGGGAGAACTGCCCTGATCAGGAAGGGGCCTTGGTCAGGAGAAAAACACACAGACAGATTCCTGGCTAGTAGGGCTGAAGCACTAGAGAGGGAACTTTTGGAGGTTAGAAGGTAGATGGTCAGGGAATCTGTCTCCCTAAGAGAAGGGAGAACACCACTTGCCCCTGAAGAGCAGGTCAGTCAAACTCCCCAAAGCGGTCATGTAGAGATATTTTGGGAATCCAGAGAAGTGTACGACCATGTGCCTGATCAAAGGTTGACAGTCGGACAGAAAGAACAAGCCAAAGCAACTGAAAGGTTAGAGGATCCTTGCGCGCCTCAGGTGATCAACACCCCCTTCAAAATCTACGAAGGGCGTGAGGACTGAAGAAATAGGGTGGATGATAATTACAGAGGGGTGAATCAATCAGGAGTGGAGCATAGTTTGGCTTTCATAGATATGAGAGTCTAACTCAACAAGAAATATGTCCGAGAAAAAAAAGCAGCAGTAACCATTAGTAGAAAGGAGATAGAAGAACGTAAAAAGAAGATGTTATGGGAAATAGGAGTATACAATGTCCCTGCTCAGAGAAGAGACATAGGAACAGAGAAAGTCCTTACTTCTGGGCGCAAGTCCCCCCTGTCAGAGGAGATTATATCCTTGCTCCTCCCCAAGAAGTTCAAGATTCCCTAGCTGCCTTCCTATTTAGGAAAGATAAATCCATCCTTACACGTTGATATGTTTAGAAAAATGATACTGATTTAGGGCTTAACCGAGCTACAAATGTGCTGACCTTTTTTTCTGACCCTAGAAAGACTAACAAGACGTTGGTATAAGATCCTGCCACTGTCCAGTATCAGCAGCTTCAATCAACTAGTGGCCTTCTTTGAGAATGAATTCAAAGGGGGGGTGGCCACCAGTCGATACACCAGTGAGCTGGAAAACCCTGAAAAGCTTTGTACGAAGATACCACGAAGAGGTAATGGAGTTAGGAGCCTATTATCATCCTTTAGCTCTAGAATGATTGAATAAGGGCTTACGATTGGAAAGAGCTTGGTATGCTATACATTAACGTACGATGGATACATATGAAGTAGCCTGAATAGAACTGCTCGATGAGATTGAAATCGAAGGGGAGATACTCCTAAGGTTGAAGGAAGAATCCCGAGCAACCCTAGTTAGGAGGGAACATCCTTAGGATAGGTGGTAGAAGGGAAGAGGAGCTCACCATGAGAATCCCAAATATGACAAAGAAGATCGGGGTCAGGGATGATAGGCTATCAAAACAACTCTTGGGCAGGAATTCTCCTAAGAGAGTGGAACAGGTGGCTACCCAAAGTTTCACTCTATTGAAGGATCCTTTGTCAGAAATATACGAGTATGCGAAGAGCCAGGGGCTCTTGGCACCACACCCCCAAGCCATGAAATCGAAGGTACCCAAAAAGATCAGAGGTCGCTTCTATGAATTCCATAAAGAGGGTGACCCCACCACTGATCAATATTAGGATTTGTAAAATCAGATTGAGGTACTAGTTAAAAACAGTTATATCATAAATTACATTGATTCTCAACACATCCTCCTAAGACCTAGATCGTATAAGGGGGATGATGACTACTTTGAGCCGGATCCAAGCGTTATGGTTATCCCGGGAGGTCCTACCCTGATAGGATTATCTAATAATTCTTGAAGGAATTATGCATACTACTCGTTGCCCAGTCACTCCTCAGAGATTTATGTGATGAATGTATGAGCGGACAAAAGACCAAGGATTGCCATCGTCCCCATTATGTTCACTGATGAAGATGAAGTAGGGGTCCACTACCCTCATGATGATGTATTGGTAGTGGCGATGGGGATTAACTCTAAATAGATCAGTAGAATTCTAATTGATACAGGTAGTTCAGCAGACATAATTTTCAAAGATACACTGGACTCCTTAGACATAGAAGACCTGAAACTGATTTTGCCCAATTCTACTTTATACGGATTCGAAGATTCTTGTATCACTCCCCTGGGATTGATATAGCTGTCAGTCACTATAGGGAAAATACCTTATCAAAAGACGACCATGGTGTGTTTTCAAGTGGTTGACTTAAAATCCCTTACTCCGTCATCTTGGGAAGGTCTTTTGTTAGGAATACTAAAGCAGTGAAAAGCATCCACTACTTAAAGTTGAAGTTTAAAGCTGGAGAAGAGATTGGCATCATAAGGGGCAACCAAAGGGAAGCAAGGTCATGTTTTACCACCTCTGCAAAACAGGCTTACAACATTCGTAAAAGGCCATTAGCAGCTTCCCTTGACAAAACTACAGATCTTACCCCCTGAAACCAGTGAAGGGATGGGTTCAGGGGTACAACCCGAAGCCTCTCCCAATGGTCATGTCAAAAAGAGCCAGGAGTTGCCAGTTCCTAGACTGGAACCAGAAGAGGTCCTGACAGACATAGTGCTAGATGAATGATACTCTCAGAGGATTGTCAGAGTCGGTACCCAACTAAGTCTCGAGCATAGGCAAAGCATGACAAAGACCTTGAGGTAAAATATAGATGTGTTCACCTGGAGTCATGTAAACTTGCCTGGTGTTGACCAAGTGGTTATAACCCATCAACTAGTGGTTAATCTTTCATACAAGCCAGTTTAACAGAAGAGGAGGATCTTCAACATTGAAAGACAAAAAGCCATCAGGGAAGAAGTAGACAAACTACTCAAGGCAGGTTTTATCAGGGAAGCCAGATATCTAGATTGGTTGACGAATGTTATCCTGGTCAAGAAAACTAATGGGAGCTGGAGGATGTATATTGACATCACCAACCTGAATAAGGCATGGCCCAAAGGACAACTTTTCCCTGTCCCGAATTGATTAACTAGTTGATTTCACGATAGGGCACGAACTATTAAGCTTTATGGATGCCTTCTCGGGGTACAACCATATACTACTACATCCTCCAGACCAAGAAAAGATGCCTGTGTCCATAAAAAGCAGAAAGAGTGCTGGACGAGATGCACCAGAGAACTTGTAAAAATCATAGTAGGAGCAGGAGTCTGATGCACTGAGTGCTCAGACAGGGGTATTATTGGCCAACTATAAGCGAAGATGCTCACAAACTAGTACGATAATGCCATGCCTGTCAGGTACATGCTGACGTTCCTTGGCAACCACTAGAAAACCTGACCATCCTATTGAGCCCTTGGCCATTTGCACAATGGGGGTTGGATTTGATAGGGCCTTTCCTTACTGTTAGAGCCCAAGCAAAGTATGCTATTATAGCCATTGACTACTTTACCAAGTGGGTAGAAGCGGAACCTTTGTCCAAAATCACTGAGAAGAACATCATTACTTTCATCCGAAAGAATATCCTCTACCGACATGGCATCCCCAGCATCTTGATTACAGAAAATGAGAAGAAATTCGATAACAGGGGATTGGAGGAATTCTGTCATGATTGGAATATTGATCTAAGGCTAGCATCTCCGACTCACCCAAAAGCCAATGGCCAGGTTGAGGTAGTTAACAAGACTATCAAAGGACTACTCAAAAAGAGGTTGGGTGAAAGAAAGGGAGCCTGAACAGATGAACTTCTCAAAGTTTTGTGGGCTTATCGGACCACTGCTAAGGTTGCCACAAGAGAGACTCCATATTTTTTAGCTTACAGATTTAAAGCAGTGATTTCAGTCAAAATGGACATTCTAACTTTCTGCATTTCCCACTTCAGTGAAGAGAAAAATCACCAAGTCATGCGTCTGAAACTTAATTTACAAGAGGAGACAAGAGATCGTGCCTTGATAAGGACGATTGCCCGTCAATAAAAGGTTTTCAGGTTTTACAACTGAAGGGTTCAACCTCGCTCTTTTGGGAAAGGTGACCTTGTCCTTAAAAGGATCACCCTCAGCACCCGAGTAACGTCAGAAGGATCCCTGGACGCTAACTGGGAAGGACCATATTAAGTGATCAGGACAGTCAGGCTAGGGACATACAAGCTGGTCTGACCCGATGGCAGTATCTTGAGTAAAGCCTGATATGTGAAAATGCTAAAGAGGTATTATTCTTAAGACAACTTTTTCTTAGGATGGTTAGTTTGTAAACTTATAACACTCCTTGTATCATTTGATCATTTGAATAAAATAAAGTGATTCGAGTGTTCTCTTTAGTGTCTCCCTGAGTTTTTCTTTACAACTTAAATCTAAGGTTAAGGTTGACTGTAAACCCTAAAATCTCTTAAAACTTAGTCATTCTTATAATCCTATCCGTCTCAGGTACCATAAGCTCTTAACCCGGATCAGACACCCTATGCGTCTAAGACTTGGTTTGTGTTAAGACGTGATAAACCCTGACCGAGTTAGGTCTTCTAAGATTAAGGGTGGCTATAAGCCTTAAAGTTCCTTAAACACTTAGTAATCTATTGAAAGCCTATTTATCCCAGGTGCCTTAAGCCCTTATATCCGGATCAAGTGTCCCTTGTGTCTAAGACCTTATTCGTGTTAAGGCGTGATAAACCCTGACTAGGTTAGTCCATTAAAATCCTATTCGTCCCAGGTGTTGTAAGTCCTTATGCCTGGATCAGGTGTCCTTTGAGTCTAAGGCCTGGTTTATGCTAAGGCGTGGTAAACCCTGACCAGGTTAAGTTTATTAAATCCTATCCGTCCCAAGTACCGTAAGCCCTTAAACCGAATTAGGCATCCTATATGTCTAAGATCTGGTTCGTGTTAAGATATGGTAAACCCTGGTCGGGTCACATCTTCTAAGGTTAAAGTTGATTGTAAGCCCTAAAATCCCTTAACACTTAGTAATCTATTGAAATCGTATCTATCCTAGGTGTCGTAAGCCCTTGTACTTGAATCAAGCGTCTTTTGTATTTAAAACCTGGTTCGTGTTAAAGTGTGATAAATCTAGTCTATTAAAATCCTATCCATCCTAGGTACCGTCAGCCCTTATGTTCGGATCAGGCGTCCTTTGAGTTTAAGACCTAGTTCGTGCTAAAGCATGATAAACCCTGGCCAGGTCAGGTCCTCTAAGGTTAAGGTTGGATGTAAGCCCTGAAATCCTTTAACACTTAGCAATATATTGAAATCCTATTCATCCCAGGTGTCGTAAGCCCTTATGCCTGGATCAAACGTCTTTTGAATCTAAGACCTGGTTCGTGCTAAGGCGTGGTAAACCCTGGCTGGGTTAGGTCCATTAAATCCTATCCGTCTTAGGTGCTGTAAGCCCTTAAACCCAGATCAAGCGTCTTTTGAGTCTAAGACCTGGTTCGTGTTAAGGCATGGTAAACCCTAGCTAGGTTAGGTTCATTAAATCATGATTTGTCCTAGGTACCATAAGTCCTTGACCATATTAAGCATCCCTAATGAATGAAGCTTGGTCGAGTGAGGCATGGTAAACCCTGATCAAATTTGGCTCAGAGTTTTGAAGACCTTCGAAGGCCCCCGACCCTATTCAGACTGTTCCCAAAATCTCGAATAAAGTCTAGTATGAAGACCCCCCTTTTTAGGGGATGTTTGGCCCTGAGGGATTCATAACCACTCTTATAACAAGGTTTGTGAATTCATTCAGTTGGTTCGTTTCCAAGTCAAAAGTAAGAATTCATTTTAAGATGAATGAAGTAGTTGGAAGAGAAGGAAACTTGCAATGAAAAGTATAGAGAACAAATATTTCTTTCTATTGATAAAAGAAAGGATAATACATATTCGTTATATATACAAAAAGAATTACAATGGGGTCAGGGTTTTACAAAAATTTACAAAAAATTTTCTAAGTCCTAAAACAACTATATTAGAGAGTCCCTCTTCTTCACTCAGACAATTTCACACCTGGTCTTTGACTCGGGGTGCGTCAGAGACATCTCCATCTATTTTTTCGGGGGTAGGGGTATCTTTTTCGATTAGCTTTTTCAAGGACTCTTCAGTGATTTCTAACCAGGAGGAGGGTGCATTTTCTTGAGGAGGCTATGTTTCAGTGGCCCCAGTTGTTGCCTCCCCAGTCAAGATGTCAGGCTGCTCTTCATCCTTGAGCCTTTCTTCTTCTTGGCCAACCAGATCGACTTCCTGGCCAGGGGTCTCCTAAAGCTCACCTTGAGTCCCCCAAGTACTTGGGACATCCCGGCCCAACTGATCAAATAGCTACTATAGGTCTAGGCTAAGATATTCCTGGAGGAAGATCTGATTAGTTAGGTTCATCCTTTCGTTTACACCTTCATCATATCGAGACTCTAACTGAGCCAGCACCCTCTTCAGTTTCTTCATCCTTTCCTCTAAGGACTTCTGTGTTTTCTTGAACTCAGCTTCTAGGGTTTGGAGTTCTTCTGTCAAAAAGTTTATCCTGCCTTCATGCTCTCCAAGCTCCTCTATGGCCAAGGAATAATTTTTTAACGGCGAATGGTGCTACTCTCATAATTTATCGTACTGACTAGTAATGGTCCTTCTGGCCTGGGCAAATTTGGTATTATTAGCCTCCAGGGTTTGAACTCGTGCCTTTGCAGCCAACAACTTCTCCTGCCAAGTCTTCTCCTCCTCAAACCATTGAGATTTTTCCTAAAGCATTTGGGACTTTTTCCCTTCCAAGGAAGAGATCCACATTGACAGCTCTTCCCTCTCTTTATCAGCGCTCTCCCGGGTGATGGCTATTAGCTCCTGGGCTTTCTTTTCCAACTTTTTGACCATGTCAAAGGCTTGCTTCTTGATGGCCAGAGCTTGCCAATAATCATCAATGAAGAGATCCAACATATATATACCCTTCCCCAAAGGAACAGAAAAGAAGGGTTAGCATTTTTCAAGCATAAGAAGAGAATTGTCTAAGTCTTTGCCAAAATTGAGCTCAAAGAGGAAGTAACATACCCGGTGAGAGAATATGCTAAGCCAATTTAGGGTTTCCTTCGGGGACGCACCGGCCATATCCTCGCCCCTCTTCGGGGAGATCACCTCCTGAGTCGAATTGGCTAGGAGGAAAAGGTATCTAAAATTCCCCTTTTCTCTTCTGAGAGATCCTCTAAGAAAATCCCGTCCAGGCTCTTAATATTTTTCCTAGTAGCTTGGAAAGGGTTTTCGATCTCAAAAAAGGACAGGTCTTCTTGTATCTGATTCTGTCCCCCATTGATCCCTAAGCCTGAGCCCTTATCACCCACAAGTTTTTTGGGGATAGGCTACTGTTGTTGGTCCTAACCTGTGGGAACTGTTATTTTTTATCCCCAGCCTTGGGTGGCTGTCATGCCTTCCTCATAGATCGGGACCCTCCCTAACTGGTGGTCGAATGGGCGAGGTAGGATGGTCACTTTCAACTTCTTCCTCGCCTCAGACAGGCCCTCGTCTAGGGGCCTCTTTCCCTTATCCCTCGCCTGGGCCGAGTCGTCCTTGGGAGGGCGCTTCCTTATTTCATCCCTGGATGGCTCCTTGAAGGACATCCCTTTGTCTTTGGGGCACTTCGTCTTCTTACCCCCTTTCTCAGGGGTCTTCCTCTGGTCCCCTTTGGTAGGCTCCTGGCCCTTTTCTCGTGGGATCTTGTGTTAGGGGTCAGTCGGTCTGATGACCTTTGATCCCCCTTTCGAAAGTAGCCCCTTCAAGACATCGAATGCTCTCTATTTTCTATCAGTTACGGTTCTTCTCGTTCCAACCGCTGCACAAGAATAAAGAATGTTGGTCAGAGAAAAGATTAATCTAGTCTTAATTTGAAAGCGATTTTGGATATTTTACCCTTATTCAAGTGAGCCCTTGCTTTCGTCAGCTCATCTCTGATCGCGGCTTTGGATACCAGCCCAAATCTCACCTAAGAGTCTGGGCTCAAGAGACCTCTGACGTCCATTGGGGTTAGGGATTCTATATTATTGGGTACGCTCGTCGAAATTCCTGACTGCTTTCGTCCAAAATCTGCATAAGAAGAGGTCAATTAGAAGACACCAGAGATGAAATTTCTTAAATATAACTTGTTATACCTGGTTCCTGGAAGAAAGTGGGGATGGTGCCCTAGGGGGACTCGATCTAGTCTCCGCTGACCATGAACCAGCGATCCTTCCAGACTTTGTTGCATAAAGGAGTCCCTTTAATCTTTGACTGGTACCCAGGGCGGATCTGTAGATAATACCACCCCGAGTATTGACTAGTGTTTTTCTTGAGGACGTAAAAATATAGCACCTCATCTGGGGTGGGGGCATGAGATCCAGCATCAGCCTTCAGCAAGAATAGGCCCCTTAGAACCCTCTAACTGTTTAGGGTCAATTGATAGGGGGGGATTCTAAAGGCCTCAAACATCCTGGTGAAGTAGCATTGGAGGGGAAACCTGACCCCTAGTAGCAGGTGCTCCTCATTGAAGGCCACTTCTCTTGGCCTTAGGATATTTGGGATTTCTTCAATCCCAGGAAGCCTGAGCCTTACATTCCTAGGAATATCATAGAGCTGGCGGTAGGTCTGTAAATCCACTTCAGTAATGGTGGAGGGGAACTAGTCTGCCTCATTTGGTCTCCTGGCCTATGCTTGCTTCGAGGCATTTCTTTCTTCTTCCCCTCTCTCCTGGGTAGGGGTAGCAACGTGGGTGGATTCCTTCCAGTGAGCAACCCCCTTTGAGTCTCTTTTGTTGGCCATTTTCTATGAGAACTCACAAATACCTGCAACAAAACACAAAAACAAACCAAAAACAAGAAAAAGAAAGGGCAGAAATAAAACCAAAGAATGGAGGAGAAAGCATCAGAGTGAAGAACAAAAGCAAGAATAAGTCAGAAGTGTAAAAATGATAGGTGAAGAAGGAGGTATTTATAGTAGAGGAGGGCTGATCTTTGCCGTTGATCTAAACGGCTAGGGAATAGCACTATAAATGCCCCCATCGGCTCAAGGAATGGATATGTCTTCAACCACCAGGGTTTCGACACGTGGCTCACTCTTAGCCTAGCATTTAAATTTCCCTAAAATATGAGGAGACGCCTGTTTAGTGACAGCTGTGGACAGACGCGCGACGTGACTTTTGATGGACTGTAGTTAATGAAGACGGAGGTAGAAGCCCCAGGGTGACATATCATCAATGGGTTAGCGGCTCCATCAAAAGGGGAAGGATCCCAATGATTAAGTAACGTTCATAAACATCCCCAACCATCTTAAGGTTGGATACCTCACGAGTAACCCCAGTTCACCTAAGTCGGCCAATCTCCATGAGACGGGTCATCTCAGCCATGATTTTCTGGCGCGAGCTTTACAAGTCTCACACCAGAAACTGAAGGACTGGATGTTTGGAGGAAAATACAGAGTCAACACATGGATCCTCTGTTAGTAGGGTACGAGCAAGTGGCCAGATGGCCCACGCTCAAGCCATCCCAGATGGCCTGCGTCCCAGGAACCTATCGTCCTAAGTTTCCTTCGCCCCAGGAATTCCGCCGCCCCAGGAAGCTTCGTTACCTCAGGTCTCAGGGACTTCCTTCACAGGTTTTTTTCTTTTAGTCATCAACGACATACCTCAGCCCGGGTATCCAGTAGTGGGAGCCTCCAGACACTCTCTGCCCTAGCTATCAAGACCAGCCCTCAGGTACCAATCACGATCATAGGTAGGAATTTCTTTTGTGCCCAATTTTTATAAAGCACCTGACTAGAGCACTACCAGACACGTGCCTCACTCTTCAAAAATGAGAATGAGCGCTAATAGCAAGCTTACTATCAGGGTAGTCACATCACCATAAATGCATCCATCCCATCCTCTGGCCATCTTCAGATGATGTGACAGTATCAGGTCTACAACCTTCAAATGTATCAGCAAGGGTACTTATAAAATACAACTGCACTTTGTCCCATGACAGACGTCCTATCATTCTCATGCTTCGATGCTTAGTCATTATCATAGGGGTATTAAATAAAGACATCTTTTTCAACGAAAAGGGGATTTCGGCTCTTTTGAAGAAGAGAGATTTGGCAACACCATATCTTTCGGAACTAAAAACTTTGCTTTCTCTTTTAACGTTTGTTTTGGTAACTTTTGCATTTGGTTATTCATTTCAGCCATTTCTGATTTCTTTCTTCTTTGTTCATCGAAAATGACATTTCCTTTCGTCATTATTTTCTGACTTAGGCATCGGAGTTTTTTTGTTGGGACCCCTATCCGGTGTTACTCTAAAGGTGTTATTGTTTTACAGGCTTAGGAGGTGAAGCTTTGTCGAAAAACATTCACGTCTTTAGCCATCTTCCGATGAAAAAGTCATCGTCCGACAACAGCCTCATGGCCTTCACACCTCATCAGCTGAGTTATTTCACGTTGGTTGTGAAGAAGGTCTATGGATAATTCTTGTACCAACATAATTATTCAAATCAAATATAGTAAAAACTTAATCAAATATCCAATATCAAAATATTATGATCAAATAATGAATTTGAACAAAATCAAATTTCATTCCAATGTACAAATCAAATTAAACCATTGAATATATAATTAATCTTTTTGTTCATCATCAAAAACATATATAAATATCAATCTCTCTCTTTTTTTGATAATGTAAAACCCTATGAAATTTGATCTATCTTTTTAATCCAATAGAATCAATATTTTTCTTAAGTCAAAGTAATATATTAATGAGAATCAAGCTACACGTAGGAGTTGCAATGATCCTTTGCATATAAATGAAGGCCCAATCACAAGATCAAGAACTAAGAGAATTCATGAGGCATTAAATGGCATAATTGAAACTACAATATTCAATGTTGAAGAAAATCTAAAAAATCTTAGTGTTTTTGAAGTAAAGAAGTATTAACAATTGGTAAACTTTAAGAGGGAGCCTAATTCTTGAATGATTGAAGCTTGGATGAATTCACTCTTAGCCTGGCTAAAATTCTTCTTTAATTGGGTTTAATTGTGTTTTTGTTTTAGTTATTTGAGTGTTTTAAGTTTAGTTGGACTGAATATTACTTTAATTAAAGCCCAAGAGTCATATTTAGTTTATTTTTATTAGTTTGTTAGAGTCCTAAGTTTTGAAAAGTTTTAATTTTGTTAAATAAAAAAATATAATCTTTATTAAAGAAAGAATCTTTTTTATTTATTTCGTTTAAATGATTTAGGATTTCTTCCATCAAAAGAATTCTATGTCCTTGTTGGATTAGAGTTAGTCTTAAGTATGTATTTAAAGGCTTGTAACGTTAGGATGAATAGTAATATGAATAATAATTTTTCTTAGAAAATTGAATTTTCTCTCTTGTTCTTTTGAGAACTTACTTAGAGCTTATCAAGAACTCCTTCTTATAGCGCTCATTCCGACTTATCAAACAAGTGAGTCTATTTGTTTGTGGCGTCTACTTTCCATCCTTGGGCTTGACATAGTCTTTCTTGGTGACGTGACATAACGTGGCATGGGTTCCATTGCAAGTTAGCGTGGAGTTCGTATCATCTTGGTATCAGAGCCTAGGTTTGCTAAATTAGGTTTTATCTATCTTGTTGATTTTTTTCTTTTGTTTTAATCTGGTGTCCTTCTTTTCCTATTCTGATTGTGAGTCTTTCATTATCATTTTTTTCCTTTCTTCTTTTTCTATCTTATTGAATCTTGTGATTAAGTCAATCTTACTGTAAACCCTAGTTTCTTATAGTATCAAATCGTATAATTTACGTATCTTTAATTATAAGAAATTAGCCAGTTACCTTTCTTTTTGAATTGCAAGAAGCCCACCGCAAGGACCCTAAAATTACAATCTCTCTCTCAAAAAAGAAAAAAAATGAACTGATGTTGGTGGTTGTGCCAAAATATTAAGAGTAAAAATTCAATTTGCATTGAATGATAGTTACATATCTTGATTTGAAATTGTATATCTTAAATTACTATTTTCTTGCATAAAAGTTTGTTAAATTGAAGCCATTTGATAGTGTTATATTTTGGTCATGAGTTCTACAATTGTTTTAACTGGATTTTTATTTTTGATAATCTTTTCTTTTCTTTTTCTTTGAGTCATTCTTAATCATCATTCCAGCCCAAAAGTAAGTCTTGTTTAAGCTTTTCTGAGTTAGTCTAATAAGAAACTCTGAGAGAAGACTAAGAGAGGCAAATAATTAAAAAAAAAGAACGTGAGTGAAAACACGTGAGGAAAAGCTGTGAGACTTTTATATTAACTTATTTTCCAAATTGTAAGCATGACAACAAACAAGGATAAAAGTGTATTCAAAGAAGGTAAGACTGATGAGGCATTTATAATCAAATTAATGCAAAAATAATTTGAAAGATTAAATTTCAGATTTGATGAGATTAGGGATAAGTTAGAGGAATATGGGGCTGATATTTCTGATTTGTAGAAATAGCATTCTAAAGCTGCAACTTCTCAAAATATTCTTACACCATAAAAGTATCAAGAGGATGATGAATACAAAGGATATGGAGGAGATGAGCATGAAGATGATGGAATATTCTCATACACTAGTGCAAACCGTGCCTATAGAGGTAAAGGAAGACCTAAGGGCCAAAATTGTGGAGGCCACTATGATGTTCAAAGAAAAGTAATAAAGTTGACAGTGATTTGGGGAGCATCAAATTGAAGATATCATAATTCCAAGATAGAAACGATGCTGATGTTTATCTTGAATGGAAAAGAAAACTAGAGTTAGTGTTTGATTGCTATAACTATTTCGAAGAGAAGAAGGTAAAATTGACAATCGTCAAGTTCACTGACTATATTGTCATATGGTGGGATCAATTAATACTTAGTAGGCATCGTAACCTTGAACGTCCTATTAGTACTTTGGAGAAGATGAAAGCTGTGATGAGAAAACGATTTATACCTAGCCATTACTATAAGGAGTTATATAAGAGATTACAAGGCTTTAATTAAGGTTTCAAAAGTGTTGAAGAATATCACAAAGAGATGAAAATCGCTATGATTAGAGATAATGTTGTTGAAGATAAAGAGGCTACAATGGTACAATTTTTGCAAAGACTGAATAGAGATTGCAAATGTATTTGAATTACAATATTATGTGGAGATGGAAGATACGGTATATATGGCTATGAAAGTAGAATGTCAACTTAAAAGAAAAGGAGTTTCTAGTAGACATATGTAGAGTTCAAATTCCATGTCTTCATGAAAATCGAATTGGACCAAAAGAGATGCAAAACATATTCCTAAGCCAAGGGCTGTGGATTCTAACGCCAAATTTGAAATGCCAAAACCAAAAGGAGCAGAAGGTAGTGGCATGAAGGACAAATAGGGGCCTATAACAACTAGAAGTCGAGATGTTATAGATGTTTGGAAAGAGGACATATTGCTTCAAAAACACTATAGTATTGAAAGACAATGGAGAAATTGAAACCGAAGAGTAAGAATTTGAATTTGAATCAATGCTATATTTGAAAAGTGATGATGAGTGTAAAACAACACCTGAATGTGGAAGTTTGTTTGTAGCTTGACGTGTATTAAATATACAACTTAAGGATGAAAATGAACTTCAGCGAGAGAATCTATTTCATACTAGATGTTGAGTCTAAAATAATGTATGTAGTATGATCATTGATAGTGGAAACCGTGTTAATGTTGTTAGTGCTGATTTTATGGAGAAAATAGGATTGAAAGCTACCAAACACCCAAAACCCTACAAATTACAATGGTTGAATGATAGTGGAGAAGTTAAGGTAAAACAACAGGTATTAATTTCTTTTTTTAATTGGCCATTATAAGGATGAAGTGCTCTAAGATATAGTATCCATACAAGCGGGCCATATTCTTCTTGGTAGGTTGCGGGAGTTTGATAGAAGAGTTACAATGGTTGAATGATAGTGGAGAAGTTAAGGTAAAACAACAGGTGTTAATTTCTTTTTTAATTAGCCATTATAAGGATGAAGTGTTCTAAGATATAGTATCCATACAAGCGGGCCATATTCTTCTTGGTAGGTTGTGGGAGTTTGATAGAAGAGTTATATATGACGGTTACAAGAACTATTATTCATTTGTTAAAGATGGGAAAAAGTTTATACTTACCCCATTAACACCAAAGCAAGTATTTGAGGATCAATTGTGCTTGAAAAAAGAAAGTGAGAAAATAAAAGAAAAATAAAGTGCTAGTAAGGCCATGAGCGAGAGTTCAAATATTACAGAGTAAATACGAGAGATTGAAGAGAAGAGTGTTAAAAAAAAATAAAGAAAAGGCACGAGTGTCTTTGTAAAAATGAGTCATATGAAAGTTGGTTTCCTTGTAAAATAGCAACTTCTTGTACTTTTATACAAGGAATCTTATTTAAGCACTAATGATCCTAACTTTTCTTTATCTAGTGTTATTGAAGCTCTTTTGCAAGAGTATGATGATGTATTTCTTGAAGAAATACCTGATGGCTTGCCACCAATAAGAGGGATAAAACATCAAATTAATTTGATCTTTGGTGCACCTATACCTAATTGGCTAGCCTATCAAAGCAATCCGAAGGAGATAAGAAAACTTCAAAAGCAATTTGAAGAGTTGATGAAGAAAGGATATATGAGAGAAAGCATGAGTCTATATGCTGTTCTGGTTATACTCGTGCCTAAGAAGGATGGAATATGGGGTATGTTTATTAATTATCGTGCCATTAACAAAATCACTGTAAAGTATCGCCATCCTATACCTAGGTTAGATGACATGCTAGATGAATTGTATAATTCATGTATGTTTTCTAAAATTGATTTAAAGAGTGGATATCATCAAATAAGGATGAAAGAGGGAGATGAGTGAAAAACTGCATTTAAAATAAAATATGGTCTTTATGAATGGTTAGTAATGCCTTTTGGTTTAACTAATACACTTAGTACATTCATGAGGTTAATAAATCATGCTTTGCGTGCTTTCATTGGTCACAAGATCAAGAGCTAAGAGAATGCATGAGGTATTAAATGGCATAATTAAAACTACAAAATTCAATGTTGAAGAAAATTTGAAAAATCTTAGTGTTCTTGAAGCAAAGAAGCATCAACAATTTGTGAACTTGATACAAGCACAAGAGAAAGAGCCTAATTCTTGAATGATTAGAAGCTTGGATGAATTTACTCTTGACCTGGCTGAAATTCTTCTTTAATTGGGCTTAACTGTGTTTTTGTTTTAGTTATTTGAGTGTTTTAAGTTTAATTGGACTGGATATTAATTTAATTAAAGCCCAAGAGTCTTATTTAGTTTATTTTTATTAGTTTGTTAGAGTTCTAAGTTATGAAAAGTTTTAATTTTGTTAAATAATGAAATATAATCCTTACTAAGGAGAGAATCTTATTTGGTTTATTTTGTATAAATGATTTAGGATTTCTTCCATCAAGAGAATTCCATGTCTTTATTGGATTAGAGTTAGTCTTAAGTGTCTATTTAAGGGATTGTAACCTTAGGATGAATAGTAATATGAATAATAATTTTTCTTAAAAAATTGAATTTTTTCTCTTGTTCTTTTAAGAACGAACTTAGAGCTCATTAAGAGCTCCATCTTGTGGCGCTCATTCTGACTTATCAAATAAGTCAGTCTACTTGTTTGTGGCATCTACTTTCCATCCTTGAGCTTGACATAGTCTTTCTTGGCGATGTGATATAGCGTGGCATGGGTTTCATTGCAAGTTAGCATGGAGTTCATATCATATATTTTTCTCTCCCTTAATCTAGTAAAGCCATTAATGTTTCTCCCTCTTTTTATCATCAACCAAAGAAGGATAACAAAAGGTATAATGAACAAGGAAAATAGAAACATAAATGAGAAAGGAAGTTATATAAGAAGCAAACATAAAATGATAAAATGAAAATGTAGTGAATCATCAAAACCAAGAATAACATAAATTGAATTTATTATTGATGAATATCCAGAAATAAGAGTGTAAGATAAACAGCAAAAAGATAACATAAAGTCAACATTTAAAACAAAGTATCAAAAGCTAGTATCATACCTAATCTTCATCAGAGGGTACCTCAACAAATTGTTCAAAATGGCTAGAAGAAGCAGTGTCGAGAGTAAGTGACTAATGAGAAGAAGTACCAGCACCAGGTGTATTATAAGAGGATCGATAGCATGCCAGAGTGGTTTGGGGAGGGAAGGTCAAAAATATGGAGACGGTTGAGATCCAATGCTTGAAACAAGAGGACGAAATCACAAGTAGACATCTTCTAATGATAACTAGATGCCTGATGAGTACATAAAAGTGTATATGTACTAAGGTTTAAATTCATCATTTTACACTTCAAAGTATGATTAACTCTCTCCATTTATGCATATTTCTAGTTTTTGATGTAAAATTTACTTTGTTTGTAATTTCAGTTAATTTTGGTTTTTGTACAGTAAATGTAAAAAGAGTATAACTTTTTATCCAAGAGATTTATTGAGGTAATTCTTTATCCATTGGAAATATAACTCATTGAGCTAAAATTTTTATGTTTGGTCCAACCATTAGTTCGGGCTCTAAGTTATACTTTTGATGTCATCAATCAAGTCTCATTGCTGTTCCAGTCTAGCCCAACCTTGCTTCAGTAATTGATCCATAACTTTTGATAAAAATTTCGGATTGACCTGAGACAAGTGATTTTCAAAATAAAAGTCAAATATCTACAACTTTTATGTTTACCACAAAGGTTAAATCATTGATATTTGAGGTCATCCATAATGTTTTTGTGGTGGCCAGAATATTTCTCTATTTGTCAAAGTTTTCAACTTAATTATCAAATATTATAACTATCTACTTTGACATTTAACTCTCATATTTGCCTATAAATAAGATGCCTATTTTGTGTTCTAAGTATGTAATAAATGTATTAAAATTAGTTTATAATGAAATTTTATTCTCTCATCTTCATGTTTTTCTAAAGAATTAGTTAAGGTTAGGAGGTTGATACTAAGGATGGTATGTTCTTTAGATCCCATTTTTGATTTTAATATTAAAGTTCTTTTGATTAATTGTATATTCATATTTTGAAAAAAAATTTTAGCCATTTAAACTCTCTGATTTTTATGTAAACATTTGACGTATTGAATGCTTGGAAAAACTTTCTTTGATTCATTGTAGACATATGGTACAAAAAATACTTTGAACATTAAATGTCTTAAGTGTTTTTCTTACATCTTTCATCAATTAATTCAAAGACACTCTTTTAATCAAATATTGATTTTTTAAAGACAATATATTTTTCATGCATTAAAAGATTTTTATCTTCCGATTGGGATAATTCTTTAGTTAATCTCAATTGAGTTAAAAGGGGATCTATTTTACTAACCATCATCCTAAAATATTAATTTCAAAAACCTTAGTATTTTAATTTGTATTTAATTTTTATTTGGTAATTTCTTCTTTAAAATCAGTCCAACATCTATTCTATCTTTTCTATTGGATATTGGCTTGGACATAACCAATTGGACTCTTGGCAAAAACACTCCTTGTGGATACAACACTTGGACTCACTGGACTATTCTACAACAAGACTATCTATACTTGGATATAAAATCTAATTGAGATTAACAAGTGAGGTATTTTAAAATGCATTTATTTATTATTAGAGAAAGGATTGCAGTTTGTATTTGCTTGTGAAATATTATTTTGGTGTGACGTTGTTAACTTGATTAAATTCTGTTGTTTAATTTATTAGTTTTAATTTTATTGAATGTGGTTCTTATGCTGATGATTGTTTATGAATTTTATTCATATTTCATTCTGGATTGACATAACTTCTGTATCTATCTGTTTTCTTACAATATAAGACTTTTGTGATTGAAAAGTAAGTGCAGGTAATTTTAATCTTTTATCGCTGTCAAATAATGTTTAATAAATAGGATAATATTAAAACTAGTTTTTCTTTTACATCTAGTGTGTCCCGTTCTAAAAAGGCACAAACATCTGCTATATAGAATTTTTTTACATTAGAACCTAGGCTTAATGCTTCTGGACAAATGAAAAATAAACCTATTATAAATTTTATAAAAAACTATTAAGTTATTTACGTGCAAATGAAAATGAACATTTAAAAAGATATGTTAAAAAATATAGTCAAATACATGCTTCTTTAAGGGATAGAACCCAATCTTTACTTACCCTAAATACTTTTAAAGATAATCTTAGTTGTTTTAGGTACTCGCATCAAAACATGCAAGAAGGGATGGCTAAATGGATATTGTTAAGTGAACTATAATTTACTCAAGCAAAAGATAAAAGATTGAAAAAATTCATGAAAAGATACGTTCAACCTACTTTTAAATTAGTTCTAGAAATATATGTAAAAGTGATATTATTAAATTATTTGATTAAGTTCAAAAAAGTTTGATTGCAAATTTTAGTTGTTTTAAAAGAGTTATTTCTATTACTTTTTATTATTGGATTAGATGTATCGTTTGGGTTATATTTATATTACTTTTTATTACATTGATAATAGTTGTTATTACATAAAAGAATTATTGCTTTTCGTGAATTAGAATATCCGCATAATGTATTTACTATTTTCAGTACAATGATGAGTGTTTTTAGAGAATATGAAATACAAGATAAAATTTTTAGCATTACTTTTGATAATACTTCTGCAAATAAAGTTACCATTAACATGTTTATTAATAATTTATGTCCTGCACATGATTTGGTTCACAATTTTTTTATTTAAGATATGTTTGTCATATTGTTAATTTGATTGTACAAGATGAATTGAATCTAATTCAATGTCACATAGAAAAGATTAAATATACTATACAGTATATTGCATCACATGGTTCTAGAAGATGAGAATTTAATTCTATTTTAGTACATTATGAATTACAGTATAAGAGATTCATACTTGATGTGAAAATTCAACTTATTTGATATTGAAATCTTGTGTTAATTATAGTGATGTAATTACTCATTATTATAATAAAAAATTAGGTGATGTTCGTATCTCAGCTGCTGATTGGAATATGGCTTTTACTTTTA
>JAVXUL010062661.1:0-25064 GCA_035590515.1 Trichilia minutiflora
GTGTTGATTCTCAGTTCATAGGAACTGGAATGGTGAGGTTTCGTGGAGAAATGACTGAGATTAGTTTTTGAGACTTGAGAGAGAGTGGTTCTGTCGAAAATAGAGAGAGAGAAAGCAAAAATTGAAAATGGGGAAGACGATCCCCCTGTCGATGCATATAGACTGTATAATCTCCAAAGGTGTCGATACGTTTTAAAAACGTATCGATACCTTGGCATTTTTCATACAACGTATCGATATGTTTGCCCCAACGTATCAATACATTTGACTAAAATACTGTTCATCAGCCTTCAAGGTGTCGATACCTTCCTCAACGTATCGATACCTTTCGTCGGAAGCGGGCTTCATCACCATCACCAACGTGTCGATACCTTGGTCTTAACAGTAAACGTATCGATACCTTCTTTAAAGGTGTCGATACCCTTGGCCTCAACCTTAACGTATCGATACGTTTCCCCAAAAGTATCGATACCTTTGCTTCTGGTCCTCCTTCTGAGGACTATAACTACAATTGGCCATAACTTTTAGCTCGGATATCCGCTTGGAACCCATAATATATTAATGGGAAGCTCTATCTGAGCTCTACAAAAACCGCAAAGGAACTTTTTCTCAATTGGAGATGATTTTAGGGTCAAAATCCAGATCTTTTTCATAAGCTCAAATCTAACACCATAATCTTATCCAAGACATAATCATCAAGTTTTATACCCTCTCGTGCATAATCTAAACACGACGACATGCACGAAAACTCTTGAGGGATTTATAATTAGGCCCATAATGCTAAGGGACTGGTTTCACAGATACATTTGGTAATGATAACAAAATTTTGAGTACTTTTAAAATTATTTTAACACATAATTATAAGTTGAGACAGATAGGTCAAACGGGAGATTGTTGGATTTAATTTAACAATATGGGTTTAGATATGTCAATAACTACGTATTATAGGCTATCATATTAAGTTAAACCTAAAGTGATCTATTAATGGTTAGATAATATGGGCTTTTATGTATCCTATTTTTATAACGTGTAAAGATTAGACTTTGTTTCTATCTTATGATAGGCCAAATAAAAATAAACAGTATAGGCTCTCTAATAATTTTGGATTTTTGATACCTGTTAATGATGTGTTCACAACACAATAAAATAACCACAAGTGTACGATGTTAAGTTTTGTAATATACAGAGAGTAGGATGTCGCTCCCACGAGGATTGTAAAATGTTCTTAAATTGATTATCCTAATTAAAATGGTTAAACTCTATTTAGGAAAATTTGATGCAACCAAATTATAATCAACTAAAACCTAAGCAATAAAGCAATTAACTAAACTGAAGATTAAATGATATCAAAGAGATAATTGTATGAGAAGAAAGCTTAAGGGATATAACTATACCAAAGTTTCCTATGTTCAATGCTAGTTTACTATTACTTCCATTCATTTACATATTAACTAGGTTTAATGTCTAATTTTATTTCATCTTCCGAATCTCAATAAAATCATATACATAATTACTCAAGATAATATTCCTATTCAACTTGAATAAATCATGTAATCATTAAGTTCTAACAATAAATGTTGTTACCTAGTGAATAACCATTTTCCAACCAATTATTTTCTAGGTTGTGCTACCTCAATCAAGAACATGAAACTAATTTTTCCAAGCCCAATTCCATATAACATTACAGTTAGTTTAATAGCTAGTTAAACTAAACATTGAGTACAAAGTGTACAAATAGGTAAATATATTTGTAAAAAAAATATCAACACGTTCACTAAAGCTTCATTAATCCCCTAAACATATAAATTTAGCCAACCATGGTAAATAGTTCTACAATAATAAATATCTAGAACATGTTCATTGTTTAACAAACAAAACTAAAAATTTAAAAATAAGAAAAGGAAAACTCTATGAATTTGATGATATGATTCTCTTGTGATCTTCAAGTTCTCCTTCCTTAATCTTCTAAGAATTTAGATTTAATGGTATGGAATCCCCTGATAGTTGCTAGGTCTCCTCCTTCACGAATCTCAAGGAAGATTCCTTAAATAGTAAAGTAATTAGGGTACCAAGGAATACACTTTCATTAATTGGGGCTGTAGTGGAAAAAAATATTTCTTATTGAAGCGAGAGTCTCTGAAAAATTGGCTGCAGTGACGAAAATTCTTTTTGCTGCAGCGACGATTTCTGAAAAATTCGCTATAGCAGAGGAAAATTCTTCCTGCTGCAGTGAAAGTCACTTCTTGAGTCCTATATCAAAATTATAACTAAGAAGTTAGCTATCTTAATTCAATATCTATAACTCAAGATATGATCATTTTACTGAATGATGCTCATAATTGTCGCTACAATGACACTTGTTAACTTAGCTGGTAAAATCCTAGCAAAAATTATCCATTTCTTGAGGATTTGCTAATATTTATTGCCTATACACAAACAACAAGAAAAACCTAAAAATACCAATAGAAATACTTGAAACTAAACAAAATATTAGCCAAAGGATGAATGATTAAATCACCCATCAATATCCATTAGAGTTATGGTGTCCAAGGTTACATATAAAATGACACTTTTTTGTCATCCCATTAATAGAGAAGAAATATAGCATCTGTATTCAGTTTTGAACGATTCTAACTATCCTGGTGCAAATTCAAGATTAAGCTAGTATTTAGGATATGTTCTCTATCCCTTTATTCGAATGATTTGACATAATAGTTTTTTGGAATGTGATGAATTTAATTCATTAGTTAGGAAAATCTAACAACCTCATATCATAGGTGACGAAGATGATTCCATACTAAAGCTAGAAGTTCTTGAAGATTGTAATGATATTTGCTCATAAAGCTTGTCCAAGCCTATTAAAATGAATCGATTGTCAGAGGCTACTCTTGTTAAGAAAAATTCACGTTAGCCAATTTGTGTGATTATATTCTTTTCTAGTTTTGTTACCGAAGAAAAATATTCGCTTTTGCTTGGTTTACGCGATCATGTTTCAACGAGTATAATTTTGTGATTTCATGGATTCATTGTTCCTTCATAAGGTTCTTACTTTGTTGTGTATTCAGCAGGAGCTGGATGCTATAAGATATGAGAACAATTGGAGATTACCAACTTATCATGTATCTGCTTCGATGGTACGACCCTTTAAATTCATTATATTACTTGAAAACAACGAAATTGCTTTGATTTATGCATTAAATTTAGAAAATAAAAAAAATTAATTATTATGAAAATTTACTTTAGAAACCGAAATTCAACTTCATACATAAATTATTCAATTCAAAATGAGAAAAGCGTTGAAGTTCTTCAGAAAGACCAACAAAAAGTCAATAAATTTTAGTTCTGCCAGGACCAAAAGTTAGAAAATATTATTTGATCTGATGAATCAGTTGCTTGCTCCAGCTGATGATCACCATGATTACCAAACTCATAACTTGTGCTCATGAGTTGGGCTAAATATGGATCATACGAAGAATTTTGCTGTGGATGTTGTTGTTGCACAACCTCTAATGGCTGTAGGTTCTCTTGCCGTTGCTGTTGCTGCATTCCCATGCCCATTATTGTTGTCGAACTTGAACTACCAGTGCTTGCTTCAAAATCGTAACTTAACTTGTACCCATTTCTAACGTTCTCCAGCTCTTCTTGTAAACTCGGTTTTCCTTTATATTTGATCTTACAAAGTCTCCAATCCTACAAAACATTATCAAGATTGGAATGAAATTATTTCATTCTAAGCATTAAGAATTAATTTAGAATGAAAAAATTTAGGGCATGTTAAAAGTAAGCACACCGTAGTGCCGGGTTGAAGGCTAAATTCATGCATAATCCAGTTAGTTTTGATGGCACTGCCACGGTTTCTTTGATTATCCTTAAACCTGTGAAATGTGAGTGGTCTTTTATAACCAATAACACTTGATCCATTTGTGGAATAAATTTTCTTAACATGGCTTGTAGATTTCCACCATCCTCGACCTGAAACTTCTCTCGAATCATTCTCCTTCATACAGTAACAATATCTCTCATTATCATGCAACGCTGCTGTGTAATCCCCTGCAACAACCAAAAGATCAAAATAAAATTCAACTCATGATTCACGACTGATTACTGTATAAAAATATATGGTAAAAATAAAAAAAAAAATTCATAATTTATCAGAAATATTTAAATCTTTAATGAAATGCAGTCATGTTAGTCTTCATTTTACAATTTTTTCAAATATAGATTGAAGAAAATTTTCTTGCTCTCTCTCTTTCTTACTCAGTGGTTTCTTTCTTCTTCAAACAGTCATCATGTCAAGAAACAAAAACAAAAACAAAAAACAAAAAAAAACAGAGAGAAAGGCCAAAACCCTAGCAAAATCAAACTTTAAACAGAGAGAGCTAAGAAAAAATTTAGGAGAGAAGAAAGAAGATATAGGAAATTAAGAATAAGATATATACATTGAAGAAGTTGAGGTTCATGGTCATAAAGGTTTCTTTCAACAATGAAGTTGAAATAGTGGGGCATTTGCTGGTCAGATACTTTCCTTTCAAGTATTTGAATGAGTTCTTCATCTGTGGGATTGAACCTGAACCCAGTTGGTAGCATTATCATTTTAAAAGTATTGGCAGAGCAAATCTCTGAAGGACAATAAACTGAAGATGGCCTCTGTTCTTTATATAGAAGGAGAAAAAGAAGAAAAAAAATAAATTATATCAAAAAAAAGGAAAAAAGAAAAGAAAATTTAATATTGTTTTTCATACGAATAATAATATTTAAATATGTTGAATTACCTTTTAGATACAGGCCCAGACAATTGTATTTACGCTTAACGTTGCTCTCATGTGTAAGCCTGATTTAATTAATGAGTTTTGAGAATTTAAGGCTTTAACATTCCCCTCACGTAACAAGACAAGAAGTCTGAGGTGAATGGGCTCAGAGAATTTAGGAGTTTATAGGTTTTATCATGCAAATTTAGTATAATATAAATTCTGAAACATTGTCTAAAAAGTTTAAGCTTTTATATCAATGGGTAAATTCAACACAGTATCAAACTAGGTTAAACTTCATGTTTTGTGTTCGAAATTTTGCATCTTCAAAAATTAAATTTGCGTGACATAACCTATCAGCGCTTAAATTATCTAATAAGCCCAATCACCTCAAGATTTTTGTCTTTTCATGTGAGGAGAATATTAAAGCCTATGCATTCTCAAATTTTCAAAGTCCATTAATCAAATCAGACTTACACACGAGGGAAATGTTAAAGCTTATGTATTCTTAAAGCTTATGAATTCTTTAATTCTCAAAATCCACTAATCAAATCAGGCGTACACCTTAGGAAAATATTAAGTTATGAATATAAATATAATTGTAGGAAAATATTAAGTTATGAATATAAATATAATTGTACGAGCACTCATCAAAAAGCTCATATTTTTAGATCAAGTGGAAAATTCAACAAAATACAAAGTAAAAATAAATAAATAAAGCTAATTTGAGTTCAAATAAGAGCCGTGCATGTTTGGGTCAAGTCAGCCTGTCAGGCAGATGTTTGCATGTGAAACATGCAAACAGATAGTGTTAAAATTTGTTGACTTTATATTCATGGTGTTCCCCGAGTTGTCGAACATAATTGATGCTATGACCTTCACATGGATTAAAATTATTTTGAAAGGGGGTAATTACATATCATTCCCGAGGTTTTACACTATAAAATTTTATAGCACATTCTTTAAAAAGGTTTAACAAATTCATCCCTACTGTTGCTAATGTGACGGTGTGTCGCTGTTACTTGTTTGCCCCTTATTATGAAATAAGAGTAACAATTTCGTTCTTAAACTTTAATAAAATTTAATAAGTTAGTCCTACGTAAATGAATAAAACAGAAATAAAAAATATAAACATTGATTCTTTGAGTAAAAACACAAATCTAAGCACACTTCCAAACCTAATGAAATAATCAACAGAAATCGAATCCATTGAAATTGTATTCAACAGCAGCATCTAACCTCTTTTTTTTTTATATACAAGAAAACTCCTAAATTCAATCATCATCGAAACGTTGAGTCGAGCACGGGATTGACGCACCTCCTAAGAGCGGCATCTTACATATCACTTGGCAGTTATCTTAAATCATAGAGTGCGTATACAAGGATCACATGCGATGATACCAAATATAGGATAAAATCCCTAACATAATTCTCTTGATATTTTAATAGAGAGAATCTTGGGATGAGAATCGAACTTGAGACATGAAATCCGCACAATAACATTTAACTTTTAACAATCCCTTTAGTTAAAACACTAATCCATTTAAAATTCACCCAATCAAAATATGCCTTTGATTGGAATCAAACTACACATCAAAAAATGCAAAGGCCCAAAATATATGTTTTAATCCAAAAGTATAGGATTAAGTATTGGTGTATTGATACATTAATAAATTGTACAGCATAATTTTAAATTTTCAATGTACTGTGTCATGAAAATTTTAAAATTTAGAATATAAAAATTCTATCAATGCAAACTTAAAATTAGATTTTAAATTTTGTGTTCTAAATTTCAATGTTTTGCGGCGCATAGTACATTGAATTTTAAAATTACATTGCACAATACATTGATATACTGATATATTGATTATGATACCAAGTTCACAAAATAACATAATTGGATTTTCAGAAATTATCATGTAATCTAATGTAACACCAAAAAATGAACATTCCTCCCGTTTTGACATATGACTAATACGCCTTTTCAGTTGATAGGACGACTAAAATTCACTGAAAATGCAAGAGTAATAAAAAATTGTGGCCGTTCTTTTCCCGGAAGCCAAGGGTGTATGGTTTAGTTTGCATGACAAGTAGTGGATAGTAGGGATTTCTCAAATCGAAAATAATTTAAGTAATTGCACTTTTTTCTTGTTAATACTATTGATGCGGTGGAAACGCCACCGAAGCATCTAACACAACTAGACTCATGACACTCTTGGAATCCACCTAAAAATAGAGAGAAAGGAGAGAAAATCTCTGGATCTTGAATAATATTCTTCAAAATAAAAGCTAGAGAATGGCCGAATGGCCATACATGGTATATATACATGAGTATTTCACAAAACCCCAGATGAAACCTAAACCATACACCCTTGTCTTGTGGCGATGCTACAACGGGAAAACTTCTCGCTATAGCAGAGGACTTACACTGTGGCAATGAGGGAATATCGCTGTAGCGAGTGTCCAGGAATGATTCCCGAATCTTTGAAAAAATTTCACTGTAGTAGAAAGGTTTTCTCACTGTTGAGGGAGCCTCTAAAAAATAGGCTACAGGGAAAAAGATTTTTTCGCTGTAGCGGACAACTTTGAAAAATGAGTTGCAGCAAGAAAATCATCTCGTTGCAATAAGCAACTCTGAAAAATGAGCTGCAACGAGAAAATCATCTTGTTGCAAGGAGTTTTGTCTTCCTTACTCCGTTTTTTTTGTATTTTCTTTGAGCCTGCAATGACGTCTGTGTTATTCTTCCTGCTTGTGAAAAATTCAATCTCAAATTACGCGGTTTACCGGTGAGATACCTATCGAGTCTAGTAAGTCCACCTTGTAGGCTTTGTCATTGATTTTCTTGGTGATCTGAAACTGTCCAAATTTTCTCTGTTTTAACTTGTTGTATTAATTTACTAGAATTCACTCCCTTCAAAGAAACACCAACACTTCATCACTCACTTCAAAAGTCTTCTTGCACCTATGCTTGTCCGCTTAGGTCTTGTATCGGGCATTGAAAGCTTCAATTCACGAATAGACCACCTCTTGCCTCATTTGTACTTGTGTTTCAAATTCTGGGTTACTACACTCTTTACTAAGGCCTTCACTAGTGCATCGAGGTCTAGAACATGATTGGGTCACTTCAAGTACATTATATCAAAAGGTGCTTGACCGATGAATGTGTGAATGGCACTATTATAGGCAAACTCTAGTTGTGCCAATGCCAAATCCCATTGGTTCAATTGATCTCAACAAATGCCTTTCATCTGTCTATCTGTCTACGGGTGTGCTATGTTGCTATACAACAAGAACAGAGCAAATTAATACCACAGCCCTTTCCAGAATATGCTAAGAAACTAGGTATCTCAGGCGAAAGTGATGATCTTTGGTAACTCGTGTAGGCAAACTATCTTAGTCAATTATAACCGTGCCACATGTGATGCATTTAAGGTTCTTTTGCTTAGTATGAAGTGCGTCATCTCATAAAACCTATCATCTATAGCAAAAACTAAGTTAGTGTCACAATAGGTATGTGGTAACTGTTGGTGTAGTATGTCATGCTCCAATGCTAGGACAACAAGCACATGACAATCACTACGAACCTAAGAAATACATTCTATTACTTCGAATATGTACCCCAAGGATACGCAAGACATTGAAAACCTGTTTGACTCCTTTTTTAAATATAAACAAAATATCACAGTTTCCAAACATATTCATAATACATATAAATCATCATCAAATTTCAATATAACTTTTATATAATAAAAGTTATTCTAAACAACGTATTATAAATAGTATTCAATCGAGTAAAATACATAAACTCAAATTATAAAATGCATCTTCCTATTTAGTGGACAATATTGCATACAATTAAGTCGAGTACCTGCAATTGCATTGAAAACTCTAATCAATCTTCCTATACCTACTCACGACTGTACTATCCTAAAATAAAAAAAATGAAGGATGAGTATTTAGGAAAAATACTCAGTGAGTGAATAAACATATAAAAATTCTCGTTTGAAACCATATTACCAAATCTCATATGGTATACAAACAGTCATTCTTATTTCGAGAGTAAATTCTTTAAGAGTAAAATCTTCATTAAGAGTATAATTTGCTCTGTGATCTATTAAGTTTCCCTCCTTAGGATAACCCTCACCTCGTAGAGCTACTATGTGGTCTATTGAATTTCTCTCTATAGGATAACTCTTACCTCGTAGAATTGCTCTGTAGTCTATAGGACTTCCATCTCTATGAAAATCTTTACCTCGTAGAGTTGATAAACAATAGCATTCCAGATGTCTTTATATTGGATATTCGATGGCCTATTGGATTTTCATCTCGAGGAAAATCTTTACCTCGTAGAGCTGATAAAAAATAACATGCTAGATGTTTTTATATTTGATACTTGGTGGCCTATTGAGTTTTCATACATTGGATAATCCTCATCTCGTCAAGTAGTATACTCAAAACTGATCCATACGGCCTAAATCGAGAAAGATGGTTCAAAATCCCAAAAATCAAGCAAAATCGTGACACTCAAAGCCAAAACCATGAAAACTGGCACTCAAAGACAAATCACAACAAATAAAAAACATTGACTCTTTGGCCTTAATCCACATTTTCATAATTATAACACGTGTATATTCATACCTGCTTTGTCATCAATATCCATGTCAAACAAGATAATCATAACCAGTAAAGTCAATTCATATTGGCCCCCGATCATCACTATACAAACATACAAAATATGCCACCAGTATATAAAGTCATCATGAAAACCATTACCTAGATCTACCATAAACAAGGGACCCTATCGATCACCACACAATAAAATTCAATGCCTGCTCGATATGATTATATATAAGCTTTTTATTTCTTTATAAACATCAAAATATATTTTTAATCTATAATTGAAGAAAGATAGAAAATGAAGAAACATTCATTCACTACTTTGAGGTAGAGAACCACTCTCTCGACTTCTTCTTCGCATCGGAGACTCTCTAACCAAAGCTGTCGTACCTAGATACATATATATACACAAGGTTCAACAACTTTTCACAGAATACACTCAGATTACAAAATGCATGATGCATATGATTACAAGTATAATGCTATAATACTCTTTATTATTCATTTACAAGCAAATGACTACTCATATTCTCACTCTACACAGGTTATCTTTAATCTTTTCAACACCAAACACATTTAAACATTCTAATTTATCAGCCCAATTGATAAATTAGATTATACACTAGATCTAAGATTTTTGAAAACAGTAACCTAGTTACTCTTTTCTTGATTCATATTCAAAGATAACTCAAATCAGAGAAATAAGCCCAGGGGTGTACTTATCCAAGCTGGTAAATATGTTTTAAGCTCTTCCTCGCTTGATTCTACCTCTCAATTACTATTTATCCGTGATCCTTTTTCTTTTATTCCTCACAAATCGTTGAATGAAACTCTGATCAAACGGTATTTTCGCTATAATGTTGATTCTTAAGGTTATTTTAAGAACAAGATTTGGGTGAGAACTGGTTTGAATTAAAGAGTGGAGAGAAAACTAAGAGAGACGGGAAGAGAGGAGAAGTAGGAAGAAAAAGCCCCTGTGTCCATATATAGAAGGCTTTGAAAAGATTAAAATGTCCCCTAAAATCATGCTTTAAAGTTTATCACGTCTCCAAGTATCGATACTTCAGCTCAAAAAAAGGGGGTCGTTCAAGTTCATTACGTTCAAAGTATCAATACTTTTGCTTGAAATATGGGTTACACAGTGTCGTTATGTTCGAAGTATCAATATTTTCTTTCAAGAATTGGGTTTCAGTTTTATATCACGTCCTAGAGTATCGATACTTTCCTCTAAGTATTGATACTTTGCTTCACTATCTATAGTAACCTCCAAAGTATCAATATTTTTCTTAACAATGTATTGATACTTGGCCTTCTTTTGTTCACTACAATTCCAAGTATCGATACTTAGGTAGTACTATCCACTATAGTTTATAGAGTATCAATACTTTTCTTGAAGCATATCGATACTTTTCACGCTGATGTAACGCAGCGATACTTGCGTGCCTAAGTATCGATACTTTCAGTCATTAAATAGCGCATTACGTTATGAGTATCGATACTTTCTACAAAAGTATCGATACTCATAACTCCTCAGTACCAAATATCGATACTTTGACTGTATATATATCGATACTCTTTCACTTTCATCAAATGAGGATTGCCATTTCCAATACTCATAACTTTTGATCCAGACATTCTCATGAAACCCATAATATATAAACAAAAAACTCTCTTTGAACTCTACAAAAATGATAAGAACTTTTTCTTAATTGGAGATGATTTAAGATCAAAAATTTAATTCTTTCTCACTATTGAATATTCAATATTACTCAATTCTTTAATAAGGAATTTTCAAACCAACAAACTCTTCTGTGTAAGAATTGTATGAAATCATATGTATACAAATAAATAGAAAGAATTACCACAATATCTATATAATTAAAGAATGGGATTCATAATTCTGCCCCCTCAAAAAGAATTTGATCCCCAAAATTCTATATTATGCATTTAAAAAACGGTATTTAAGGGAATTATTGCTAATGTGTATAACTTCTTTTTTTCCTAATAATCAAATAAAAGTATTTTAGAATACCTCACTTGTTATTATTATCAGGACAAGAAATCGTAAATTTTAAAAATAAGGTAATACTGAACATAAAATGTACGTCACATAGAAAACACAAAACATCTACCCTTTAGGCTAAGCATACCTTACTGTTGAAAGAGGTGTGGATATTGTTGTCCATCAAACTTTCGAAATCCTAAGTCATTTTTTCAATTGTGGTTCTCCACCATAGGATTTTCACCATTAGAATGATATTACTCCTCAACTCTTGTTCTTACCAATCAAGAATCTTTACTAATTAAACCACATAACTAAGGTCTTCTCTCAAATCAGCTAGTGATGCTTTGAGTACGTGCGATGGATCTGGCACATACTTATTGAGTATAGATATGTAGAATACATTATGAATCTGGCTCAAATCTGGTGGTAAATCCAGTCTATACACTATAGGCCTAATTCTTTCCATAATAGGGAATGGTCCAATATATCAAGGATGCAACTTTTTTTTATTTCTAAATCTGATTATTCCTTTTCATGGTGATACTTTCAAGAAAACTTGATCGCCTACTTTAAATTCTAGTTCTCTTCTCTAATTATTCGCATAAGATTTCTATCTATCTATGCCACTTTTAATCTTTCTTAGATAATCTTAACTTTTTCAGTGATGATCTTAATCAACTTTTCATTGCCAAGCTTCCTCTTATTGACTTCATCTCAATATAATATAGTTCTACATTTTTGTCATATAAAACTTTATAAGGCGCTATTCTAATACTAGTCTGATAACTGTTATTATATGCAAACTCTATTAATGATAGATACGTAACCCAGTTACCTTGAAACTCTATAACGCATACTTAAAACATGTCCTCTAGTATCTAGAATGTCATTTCTGATTGTTTATCCGTCTGAGGATAAAATGCAAAACTAAAGATTAACTGAGTACCCATAACTTTATGAAGTTTTGGTCAAAATTGAGAGATAAAACAAGGGTGTTGATATGACATAATCGTAGTTGGTACTTCATACAATCTAATAATCTTTATTATGTATAATTTGGCTAACTCTTCCAAGGAGAAATTTATCTGGATTGGCAGAAAGTGAGCAAATTTAGTGAGTCAATTCATGATTACCCAAATAGCATGATGGCTAGCTCGTGTCCGAGGCAAGCCAACCACGAAGTCTATTGCAATATACTCCTACTTTTATTTAGGTATAGGTAGGGGCTATAAGATTTCTGCAGGTCTGTAGTGCTCTGCCTTAACTTACTGGCATATCAAACATCTAGCCATAAACTCGGTTATCTCTCTCTTCATCCCTGACCATCAATAGCGCTCCCTGATGGTTTGGTATATCTTAATACTACCTGGATACATATCAAATACAGAACTATGCATTTCTTCCAAAATGGCCTCTTTTAATACCTTGTTTTTGGGTATATAGATCCATCCTCTAAAGGTTAATGTCCCATCTTGAGTCAAGTAGAAATCACTCTCCTTACCATCTAAAATTCCTTAACAAGTCTTGACCATTGTCCTATATCCCTGGTTGATTTGATCTACTAGTGTAGGTCTGACCACAAAATTAAATACTAAGGCTTAGACCACATTATACCCTAGTGACACTCTCATCATTTTCAAATCTATCAATAATGGCATGTAAGTGGTGCAAACATAAGCCAAACTGGTTGAAAACTTCCTGCTTAAAGCATCTGCTACCATATTTGCCTTTCTCAGATGGTAGTCAATGATTATATCATGATCTTTAATCAATTCTAGCCATCTCCATTGTCTTAGATTCAGTGCCTTCTGCGTGAGTAAATATTTGAGGCTCTTGTGATCAGTGAATACCTAGCATTGCTCCTCATATATAAGTAATACCTCCATATCTTTAATACAAATACCACGGTTACCAACTCTAAATCATGGGTAGGGTAATTCTCTTCAAACTTTTTTAACTGTCAAAAAGCATAAGTTATCACCTTCTTGTTCTGCATTAGTACACATCTGATACCTTGCCTCAAGGCATCATTATACATTATATTCCCACCTCCTGGCATAGGAACCGTCAAGATTGGTATTGAAATGAGAAAATTATTCACAGCTTGGAAACTCTGATCATATTGATAATTAGGGCTGTTCAAAAAATTCAAATTTTTAGGGTATCGATCCAAATCTAGAAATTTGATACCCTAAAAATAGGGTCCCTATTTAATTAGGATCGGATCATGTTCAAAATTTTAGATTCAATTTTAAACAGGACTGGATCAAATCCTAGCAAATAGGGTACCAATTTTTATTAATAATTTATTTTAAAATTTTGATTATTGTTGTTATAATTTTTAAAATTTGATTAAATTTTAAGAATTACTGTAGAATGATAATTTTAAAGTATATATATATATACACACACAAAAATATAAATATATTCTTTTTTTAATACTTTTCAAAATCTCTTTCTCACTTTCGAGAAAAAGATACTAAAGATCCTTTCTGTTGAAAGTTTAGATAGAAAAACCAAAAATTGAAGAAATTGGTGCCATGTTCTATAAACTTAACACACCCACAATAAAAGTAAGATGCTATCATCTGTATATGTATTCTTTTTATCTTAAGTTAGGAATAAATTTTTTTCTTTTTTTCTTTTTCAATATTTCATATTTTTTAATATATTATTTTGTTTGTAATAAAATAAAATTTTATTTCAAAAAGGAGCTATACAATTGTTTTAAAAAAAAATATTTATTTGTTCCCATTCAATATAGTTTTTATTATTTTAAGTAAGAACAATTGATTTTCATTCTATTATATAATACGTTACTAATTAAATTATATAAATATTAAAAATAATTATACCTATTTAGGATAATAAATTAATAATTTAAATAAAATGATATAGATTTTCTTACCATTATTAATAAATCAACATAAATATTTTGAGATGATTTTTATTCAATTAAGAGTAAAACATAATAATTTTACTTTAATTTTTTTAGCCAATTGCTTATCTTTTTATTAAATACTGTGACAAAAATAATAAATAAAAATTTTAGAAAAAAATGTCTATTAGTATATATTTCATTAGTAAATTTACAAATGATAAAAATTATTATTTAAATGTTAATGGTATGTTTAGTATAAATTATTTTTACTTGATTTTAAAAAAATTATAACAATGATAATCAAATATCTATACTATGTTTATCAGGAGTTTTAGAGTTTTCTTTTTTGTTTCTTGAAATTGAGGGTGATGAACTATAGAGTATTTAATTTTGGATTGATTTGTATTAATGAGGATAATTTTATTGTTTAATTGTTAAAAGTTTAATTGGTTATTATTTGAATTTAGATATTTATTTATTTTCTATAATTATTCATATTTGTAAAGTTATTTTAATTGTTTTAAATTTTTTGAATTAAAATATAATATTTTTAAATTTTATTTAAAAAACAAAGGCTAAATTGTAAGAATTATAAAATTTTTATTTTTATTTAAAATTTTTAATTATAAAATCGGTATCTTGTTTAAATAGGGTATCAACTTGGTTTGAATAGGGGACAAAAAACAAAGGATCGGATTTAAATCAAAAAATCCATATCTAATTTTAATCGGACCGAGTATCAGTTCGATAAAAAAAAAAAAAAAAGACCCAGTCCAATTTCAACCCTACTTAATACTAATCATGTTAAACTTATATAATACATATAAATACGAAGTACTAGTTATTGTACTAGTTATTTATTCAATGACAAGCCTAATTCATGCAAGGATATATATATTAAAACGAATTCTTGGAACACAACTCAAAATAAGCATTTTCTCATCAAAAGTCTGTCCATTTGTCCCTCCTCATTCGTTTCAATTAAATAAATCAATACAAGCCAAAGCTGACACAGATGGATGAGGAATGGAAAATTGTTGGAAAATTGTTTTGCAAGTAAATTAATGGAATAGAATTTTTGTGTTCTTGATTGATATATAGTGACTCTAGGGATCTTAATCTTTTCTCTTGTTTCTGACGCTGTAACCTTTGACTTTTGATATATAATATTCCAAAACATAAACTAAAGCTTTCATATCAATTAAGCAGACAAATACTCCTCAACAGCAATCCATTTAGAAATATTATATTTATATATAGTTGAAAACAGGCAAGCACTCTATCTAGATTCATTGCACACATGTTTTATTCATGGAATGTCCAATAACAAAAGAAATTTACTGTGTTTCTTCCTAAAAATTAAAGTAGAAAAAGTAATGAATCATTAGAAACTTCACCCTTTACAAATTTGGTTCTATTATATATGAAATCAGCCAATGATCTGGACTAATATATAGTAAGTTGATTGATGGGTCCAAAGATGTTTTATGACATATATTCATATATTTATTGATGAAAATTGATTGATGTCTTGAAACACTCTTTTTTTTTTTAATCAGAAACGGATGAGATATGAATAGAGAAGAAGACCTATTAAATTACTGCAAGTGTGGTTTACCATGAGTTATCTGGAAATTTAGAACCTTATCAGTGTTACAGTTCAAAAGTTCAGTTATGTGGAAATTTAGTGTTTGATTTTATTAATAAAAATTTTAAACGTATGACCTTTAAATAAATTTTGAATATTTACTAAATAATAAAAATTTAAATTTGTTTATAAATAAATTAATATAAATGATGAATTTTTTTAATCCTTACTCTATTAAAATAAAGATGTGTTAATGATAGGAATTGAATTAATTTAATAATTATCATTTCATTGTGTTTTGTGGCATTACATTAATTATGTTAATTGATAAAATAATGATATCACAAAATACAATAAAATATTATTAGATTAATTATCTACACATCCTTACTTTAATAAAATAAAATATTATAATTAGAGAAAAATTATATAAATAATAAGGTAAATAAATTATTTAGATAAAATATATATTTAAAACTGTATATAATAAAAGTTTTCAAACTTTTTATGTTAGTAAAAAATTGTAACTTATTTTATTTAGACATATTCACCAAGTTTTGTGAAAACACATTTTAAAACACTGAAAAACAAACACTTTAAAATATCATAAAAATTTAATTAAATTTTATCCTATTTCAAATAAAAATAAAAAAAGATATTTAAACATAAAATCAAAAGAATATATACTTTTATTCAATAAAATATGTTCAATAGTAAAAGAATAAACATAAATAAATATTTAAATGAGCCAAATTTAACAACTTTTTTTGGGGGGGAAGAAATTTAACATCTTAAATATTTAGGCGAAAGGCAAACCATATAGCAAGCATAGAAACCACGCAAATACATAAGTCAAATTATTACTTGCGGATTATTAACACCATAATCAAATAATTGAGTATGTTCATGTTGTTGTCAAGAAAGAAGACGAATCTTCTTTCAAATTATCCAGCATGATGATTCTTGTAACATCAAAGGTACGATATACATGAATATGTGAAAGAAGAGAAAAGGTAGCTAAACCTTCAATTTCTTGCACACATAATTTGACAATGGGATCCACGATATGGGTTCATAATTTATAAAAAATAAAAAGTGTAGAGAGGAGTGAGAAATTTTACCCGGTTCCAGCAAAGAATGCTAAAGGAATCATCATCTCCCAGCCGTTTATAGTCATGCTGAAACAAACAATAACAATAAAAAATTATGATAAAATGGACAGGACTACAGTATGTTGTTTGTAACTATTTCTTTTTAATCTTTCCTTCTTTTCTTCTAAGTTTTAAGTTTCTGTTATGTTATCATAAGTTGATTTTTTTTTTTCCCTGAGAGTACAAGGATCATTATTAGGTTAAAGGACATCTCTTATTATTTAATTAAATGTTTACTTTAATTTTATAATTTTAAAATGATTATAAAATTTTTAATTGATTAGTTTAATACATAAAATTTTTAAAAAAATAAAAATTATTTATATACTTAATTATTAGAATAATAATAATAATTAAAAAATATTATTGTAATTATAAACAAGTATTTAAAAAATTGATTAACTTAGAGCCGTGTCTCTTTTCACTTTCTTTTCTCGTAATAATTGAATTTGTGATATGGCCTACCATATAGATAAAGCATCCACGGCAATTTCCGCGTTCTGCAGATTTCCAGTCATCAAGATCAATATTCTGTAATACCAATTCTCCAAGCTGTGATTTTGGAAAACCGATCCAATCAAGCACGAGATTCACAAACAGATAAAAAAATGGTCACGGGACCTAATGCAAAAAGGTGATTCAATATGCCCAATGAAATTTGTTCAGAGATTGCACTAACCAGAGCATAACACCAGAAGCAACAGAAAGTTTGACAAACTCCCAGAGACCAGAAAATGCTTCAGTGGAGAAACCAGTCCAAGTAAGAGGACAACCACCGCAAATGACGTAAACAAAATTTCCCAAAGCCAAAACCCACCAAGAAAAATTCAGAGTGACAGCAGTGCCAATCACACCAAGCTGAAGTCTGTAAACAAACAGCCAACTCACGAAAATATGAACCAATAGAGCTACCGTAGTAACGCATGCAATCACCATGGTTTTGAGCTGGCTTTGCAGGAATCTCTGCAATGGAAATTGAAAAGCAAAGCTGAAATGAAGTGGGATCATCCACACAGCAACCATCCCGGACATCTCTGCTAAATCCGTCGGCTGGCCCAAGAGCTTCAATACTGGGGTAGCAAATAGATAGATAGGTAAAAGAAGAACACAACATATGAAAAGCACAATCCATGAACGTTGCATGTAGACCCCTAACATATAATACTTTCTGGCCCCAAAAGCTTGTCCACAGAGAGTCTCTAATGCACTTGCCATTCCCAGCTGATGAACCCAGAAAACAGTCAGAAACAGTTGTGAGAAGATCAAGGATTAACTTTTTACTTACTACGGAGATTGATTTTCTAGAAAGAGAGAGTTACCAAGAGGCCGAAGTCAAAACCAACGATGACATTATTAGCAATGGATATAGCAGCAAGCTCAAGATCACCCAGATGACCAGCAAACGCTTGGGTGATGACCAGCATAGAGTAAGATGCAAGGCGGCTAAAGATAGCGGGACCAACTATATACCACAGCTTCTTTGATTCTATCAAAACCCTTTTTGTAAGATTTTGATCTGAATCATCTCGCTCATAATCAGCTGAATCCTCAAGCAGAGGAACCTTTGTTTCTTCTACTGCACCGTTAGTAGACATATTTGGCAGCAGTCTCTATGGCCAAAATTTCGTTGCTGATTTCAATGGACTGAAGAAAAGAAAAACAAATGTTTCGTTTGAGTGTCGCCTTATATATGTAGCTGGTAGTATTGTGAATGATTACGAACTCTTCTAAACTTTGGGAGCAATTATATGAAGATACGTGTATTTCTGAAGTAGAATTCCTATTTTTTTGTTAGCAAGCCGACCACTGTCCTTCTGGGAAGCAGGAGAATCCTTTTCCTCTTGCAATATGGTGTATAAAGGCGGCTTCTATTGAAGGATGGGAAGTAATCAATCCTTTTCCTAAATATGGTCCAAAAACAAATAGGTCATTGCTCACATCTCTTTGTAGTCATTTGATTACGCCATAATATAATCTAGAGAGATCTAATAAAATAAATGCCATATACATACATACATACAGAACAAAGCGCTACAACAAATATATCACTCCGAACATACATATTCTAAAAGAAAATCAGACTTATCCCATCTACTATAAAGAGTTCAGAAAAAATAAGGTTACTAATACTTTCATATATTTTATATGAACTACTAATTATGTTAGCTGTACACATTTATTATATTGTTTAATAATTATACAACGAATTTGAAATCTCACGTCATCTAATATTTTCGAAATTTTTAATCTTCTCCTAATACAATATGTAATTGATTAATAAGAAAAAAAAAAATTTTATTCATTATTAGGATATCAAAACTTTTTTTCTCACGAGACCTTAAAGAGTTCAGTAGTCGTGCACACAGAAGTAAAAGAACTAGCTAGATGTTTCAATAAGAACGGAAAACTATAAGTGCCGTTGCTGGTAGCTCCGTGGCTTTCCTACCTAGACGATCAATCTGACCAAAATCCTCATTAGTACCACTAGGTGGATAAAGTTAAATTAAGAAGCAGCTTTCTATAGACAGATTAGTAGAGTCAATCCATGGTAGCACGACCATCTCTCTTAAATCGATTTTGGAGCTAGGGCCTGGGTCTTATGTCCAGTTCTTTGGTTTTTATGTCCAATACATGGTTCAGTATCACTTTTTTCCTGCCAGTGGAGTATCTAACGGGAACTACAGAACATTACGGTCCCCTTCTAGTGGAAAACTTTTAAATATATGATTTGCCCTGTTTTCAACAACTATGTGATGATATTAGGTATAAGATGCTCATATAAAAATATAAAAAGTTAATTCTTTATAAATTAAAAAAAAAAATTCATAATAATGTATACAATCAACATTTCACAATGCAAGACCTTAGCTTTTCTATTTTTATATTTAATTATATATTTTATTATTGAAATAGAATGGACTGGTCAACATTTCACAATGCGGATTCGGAACAAACCCGAATTTTATGCAATCCGCATATAATCGCCCGAATTCGTATCCATAAAAGAAAAACCGAAAGGCCCAAAATAAATCCCGAAACAATCTGTCAGGAAATGGACGGCCTGATTGGACTCAAAATCTCAATAACAGCCTTATGTATTCTCAGCCGTAGATCATCTGCTTCCTAAATATTCTTCAAAACTTGTTTTAGGCGTCGACTCTACTTCATCTTCCCCCTTCCAAGAGCCCACCCTCGCTCTGAGTCGACTCGTTTTAATCAACTCAGATGTATTTTAACTCGGCGAGAGATCGGCAAAGTCACCCGTCGCTAATCCTCGAGCGGCGTCGTTTAGATTGGCTTCGAGTTGTAATCCAGATTTGGAGTACAGCAATTGAAATGCAATGCTTGGCCTCCAACCACCAAAGAAATGCATCTTTGAGAGAAGATATCCATGTAGGAGACAACATGGAAGTTCAATCGAACCCACCTTAGCTTGACTCGATGACAACGCTCGTAATGCCGAACCACCCAACGGTTGAGCGGGATAATCAATTGTTCCTCATCGGAGGCTGAAGTGACGCCGTTTTTCTATGACCCTTAAAGACTTTCGTGTGGGTTCCATTCCCACTGATCTTCCTCTTCCTTCAGCCCCTAGTGTGTAAGTACCAATTTTCCTCGCTTTTTCTTATATTTATCATTTGATTTCTGTAATCAGTTAGAATAATTTATATTGGATTGGTATGGTATTTATGTTTATTTCGGAGTATAACCCAGTTTGTTGTTCTTAATATATGATTATACTGCTGTTTCCATTGCATTTCCGAATTTTATTTATATCTGGATATTCGAATATCCGCATTCATCAAACCTGCACCGCATTGAGTAAAAAGAATTAACCGAAATCCGCTTCTATCAATATCCGATCCAAATCCGCATTTCTACCATCCCTTCACAACTTAGCAGGGTTCACCCAAACACCGGGAACTTGGCCCAAAAACGTCGGATATCTTCATTCATTGAACCCGCACCGCATTTGCATTGAATAAAATTCGAATAATTAACCGAATTGAGGTTTAATAAGTTGCATCTGCATTCGGATCAGATTCTATCAGTATCCGATCCGGATTTGCATTTCTTTCATCCCTCCACAACTTATAGCCCACCCAAACACCTAGAAGCTTTGCCCATATACATAGGAGCGTCACTCCCCACTTCAAGATGAAGATCACAAAAAGGCTGTTTTTTGACCGAACGCAAAAAAATTTAAGGGGCCTCGAGTCTTATTAACTACACAATGTAGAGAATTATAAAAAAGCTATTAACTACACTTTTTAAATGAACAACGTAAGAAAGCTCACTCAAACACCAAGGAGCTTGCCCAAACACGTAAAAGCCTCACCCTCACCCCGTCACCCACCACTTAAGATCATAAAAATGCTATTAACCGAACACAAAATCATAAAAATCTATATGCCCTCGAGCCTTGGTAACTACACAATGTAGAGAATGATAAAAAAGTTATTAACGAAACACAATGAAACCTAAGAGATCTTGAAACTACTTAACTACACAACGAAAGAATAGGAGCTCGGCCTAAATACGTAAAAGCCTCATCCCCCACTCTAAGATGATAAAAAGGCTATCAACTAAACACAAAGAAACTTAAGAGTCCTCTCCTCTAGCCTTTTAAGATTAAATAATCATTAGATAATTGAATTTGGGCCTCTTCAATTAGAGTTATTGAAACCTCAAGAGTTTAACAATGCCTTTGGTAGCTCAGTTTAGTCCAAGTATTTTAGTGCTTGATGCAGATTAATTATAGCGGAGAAATGTCGTCGCTTGAGTGCGATCCTATAAGAATGTATTATTTTCAGCATTGATTGTATTTTCTACGCTCTTTCAGCATCAAAGATCCAAAACAAAAAAATTTTTGCTCCAATCTACAGAAATAAATTCAAACTTTGAACCGTAATTTATATTTCTAACACCCTTCAAAAAAAAAAAAAAGAATTAATAAAAATAAAGTTAACAAGCTGATGAAATGAGAACTGACCGCTTAGGGAATATAATTGCATGCAAATATCGAAGATAAAATTCGGAAAAAAAAAAAATGATAACCTCCACAGCAGGGGATTCATAACAATCTTTATACTATGACTATAGAATTATGATCCGCCAAAAAAAAATATATATATATATATATATATAATATAAAACAATTGAATATATTGAGTTAAGGAATTATGCTCACAATAAATAAGAATTATTAAATGTAATCTAAATGATCAACATATATAATTATAGCACAACAGATACTCTCCCGATAAAATAAAAGAATGAAAGCGTACCTTTGTTTGCTCTTGCCTATAGCATAATAATCTTCCAGTAATTGATCTCCAGTTTCTCTGTGATGGAATAATTGATACAGCTTAATCTTTCATGGAGGCTTTTATATTTCCATTTTTTAAGTCGTAACACGAAAATTATTTTCTTTAATTATCATTTATACAGCTGTTTATTACGTGTCAACTTCCTCTTATTGGGTTTGCTTGCCTGGTAATTAGGATATACATTGTTTTTAGTCTCGTATTCATAATTTATCTGTCAATCGTAACCTTATGCAATAACTGCAGTGATGAATAGGTAATACTCGAACTTCATATTCATTAAGTTTATGACATTTTTATTAATTAAACTTTTGTTATTTATAATAATGAAGAAATTTGAAAAATAAAAGTGTCGTTTTAAATTAAGAGTCTTAAAGTTTCAAATAATAATAAAACGTATTTTTCATATGATTGAAATAGAGGAACATAATAATAAAATACATTAAAAAAAAAATGAATGATGCTATGTTCAATTGCACAGAAAATGATTAATAATTCAATGAAAACAGTGGAATGCATGGATAATAAACAAATTTTTTCTACAATTAAAATTTTGATAACTTTTCTTGATAGTGAAAAAAAAAGTTGACCAATTTATTTCATTAATTCAAGTAAAAACTAAAAAAAATATCAATTAACTATGAGAATTCTTCTTCTTCTAGTCTAAATCTAAGATTGGGATTCAGTATTGATATAAATTTTTAATTGAGCAAATATACTTTTTGATTAGTAGTTAATAAATAAGAATAATTAAAAAAATAAATTTTAATTGTAAATGCTAAAAATATATATACACTTGTCAAAAGGTTTTGAAAGATTGTCATAAGTTTAGATTAGTGGAAGATTATCGGGTAATGTATAACATAGTGGACCAATATATTATTAACTAAGATACTTGAAGCATGGATATTGATATAAAAGGTATGAGCAGCCACATGTGAAGTTCAATTGCATAAAAATACGTTTAGGGCTCCTTAAAGTTCAACCAGAGATGAATCTAGAGAAGTCAAGGAGTTTAATTCCAAGGCTGCTTATGATAAGAAGTAGTTTCCCAAAGTTTAATAATAAAAACGTCTAATTATAATCTGTTTAGTTATTTTAATGTAATAGATTCATATAAATGGATCATGATTTTATCATGGTTCTGCCAATATATGATGTTAATTTGTTGTGGAATACAATGTTTTTCTCCTTTGAAAAGGAATCTATCAATCTATTAAAAAATTAATTAATTTATTAAAAAAAAAAAACTCAATCCAAGGATTTTATAAATGTCACATGTCATGATCTCTATAAAATATTGAAATTTTCTAATTGAGAGAGAATCCAGATCCTTAATTTTTACATAAAGAAAAATTCATAAATTTTTTTTATAATTTTTAAAAATTTTGTTTATTGAAAAGCAAAAGAAATATGCAAGAAAAAAAATATAAAATTTACACTAAATATTTCAAATTTTTCATATTCTTATTTTAATTTTAATTTTAGAACTTCAATAAACGTAAATGTTGGAGTTTTAGAGTTTTGTATTGAAAGATTATGATCGAAATAATAGTCATATTTGGGATTGTGTTCTTCAATAAAAGAATATAATTAATGATAAAAAGACACCATTAGTAAGAGTTGCAATTGTTCAAATGAACAATTACATTAATTAGTTCATTATATATATATATATATAAACAGACAAGTAAAGACAAAAAAAATTATGATCAGAAAGGATCAGAGAAATGTATGGAATTGCATTGAAAAAGAAAGTATAAAAGGCTTAAGTTTTTAAAGAGAAAAAATTGAAGGATTCATAAAAGTCTTGGTTTCATATTTTACCTTAGAGAATTCAATACATGTGTTTTGTTTAGAGAGAGAAATACTCAATACTTATGTTTGATTTAGAGAGAGAAATAATCCATTTGTAAAGAATTGTTTTCATTATAATCTGCCTTTATTTTTTGGGCATTTTTATATACATTCACCAATCTCACGATAGTGCCTTCGATTCTCAACAGTGATATTAGAGTCAGAGTTTGTGCAAAAGAAGTCTCAATAAGGTAGAAAGTTCTTCTCTAAATTACCATCAAATTTCACATTTGTTTTGAATGTTTTTTTATCCAAACGTGTTCTATCTTTGAAACGAATTTAAAAGTACCAAATTCGTTGAAAAAAGACGTCGAAAAAAGCCAAAAAATAGAAAAATTAAAAACCCTTGGGCTCGTATACCACACGCACTCGAAACTTAAAGACACATGAAGACCATGTGCACACTAGGCGAAGGAGCATGTGGTGCGCACTCCGATCGGTCCTCATAAGTTTAAACCCGATTTACATGAACCCAGACTTGGTTCGATCTAATTTAAACTCGATTCAAGCAAAACCTGAGTTATCCAAACCGAATCAACTTGGATAAGATTAAATCCAATTTCTGATCGGTTTCATATAGTCCTTCAATCAGACCAAAATGTTCAGTTAGACCCATTTTCGATTCAGTCGAATTAATTGTTTTTCTCAAGTCCGATTCAGAACCTAAATCAGCTCTGATTGAGTCGAGATTTGATATCTAAAAGTTTTTTGATGTGTTGGTTTGATCCACGACCTCAAAATTTTGATTTGAGCACTCAAAATTCAAAAATCTTTGAAAATATAAGGATAAAGCACAGAAAAACATCAGTTTTGCACTATCTTAGATTCCTATCACATCGAAGTAAGATTGGTTTTATTATTCTTGACCTATGTACAAAAGAAATAAGTG
>JAVXUL010062672.1:0-10162 GCA_035590515.1 Trichilia minutiflora
CTCAATTTACCCTGATGGACCATTGTGGTTGAATTATGATTTTGTGTGCCATGTTATCATTTATATATACATGGGTGAGGATTGTCCATACAACTTATATAGAGTGGGTGGAATCCAATAGACTAGGGGTGAGGATTAGTCATACAACTCATATGGAGTGGGTGGAATCTAATAGACCCTAGAATGTAGATTGACCATACAGTTCAAGTGGGATGGGTAGAATCCACATGTCCAGGCTCAAGCATGCTAGCCTTATACTGTATCCCAACTAGGGTTACGGATTAGCCATACAGCTCTTAGGTTGTAGATGGGATCCTATAGACCAAGGGATATTATACATGAGCACACATCCCCCATCAGGGTTACAGATTAGTCATACAACTTTGAGGGAGTGGATGGGATCCTATAGATCGAGGGGATATACATATTTGATATTATATTGATTTTTGAGACATAGGTTTAATGTCACATTTCATTATATTTGATTTATATGATTACGAGAATTTTTTGTAATCAGTGTTTGTGCATCTGATTTATATTTTGTTATTTGTCTACTCACTAAGTATTTTCTCAAATACTCACCCCTCACTTTTTATTTCAGGTTAGTGTAGTCGGACGTGGCGTAGCATAGCTGAAGCTAGACTTCTGCACAGTTTTCAGGTATTCAACTCAGGATTTTATATTATGGTCCACTGTACTGAAAAACATTTGTAATAAAGTGATTTTATGTATTTGGCTTGGCTAGGAATATCTTGTATTTTATATTGAGAAAATATAAATATTGATACACGTATAATTAAAGATCTTCCATATTATGTTATTTTATTTTATTTCTAAAAACGAGTTTGAAAACAGGTATTAATACCTTGCGGGTCTTAAGGGTGCATTCTAAATGATAAGATATATTTTTGGGATTCGCAACGATTGTCATGTAGCCGACTAGGGTTGGGACGTGATAATTTTATTGGTATCAGAGCCAACTCTCCTTCAGTAAGATGGTAATGATTCGGGAATAAATTAGGCGAAAGCTGGTGGGCCTGTAACATCCCGATTCGATGAGGGTGGGAAGTGACAAGAAGCGACTTCTAGGATGACAAGGATGAACTGAATCCCACATCAGAATGGTAAAAAAAGTTACTGGGCTATATATGTAGAGTTAGAACCAAATTGTCAACGAGGTCTTTTGGGATGGGTGGTGGTTTAACTCCAAGAACTACGTAGTTAAGCGTGCATGGGCAAGAGTAGTACCAAGATAGGTGACCTCTTGGGAAGTTCTCGGATTGACCCATTTCCAAGAACAAAATTGTGAGTCCCTAAGGGTTGGGTCAAAGTAGACAATATTGTTGACAAACAGTGGACCGGGTGCCACAAATGGTATCAGAGCTTTTGGTTGCGAGTGAGTTAAGTTTTCTGTTTTTGAGCTCTCTCGATTTTGGTTCTTGGAGATTTTCAAATTAAAGATTTTAATGAGATTGTGTCAGTGGACCTTAGATTGGGTCGGGGCAGTTATGTTTTATGATTTATATTGATTTTTGTGTAGAATACCGTCACGACCCGAGAAGGGAAGAGGTAGACCACGGAGGAATGTTGTGATTAGAGATAGTCAGGAGGCATCATCTTATGCGCCATCATCTGCTTTTGAGTATGAGCAAGTTCCTGTGGATCCTCTGCTACAGACGCAGAATCCTGAAGGAAATGCTTATTTTTTTTAGTCACAGGAGACCTGGAACACATTCATGGCATTTATGAGTGCACAGAATTTAATGCCAGATCTGAACCAAGCTGAATCGTCCTGGCTAGTGAAAATGTTATCCAAGTTGATCAAGAAAGTGAGGCAACTTGGGAGTGTTCCTTTTTGTAGAACCAATGATGCTCTAGAAGCAAGTAGATGGCTGAGGACGATGCAATAGAATATGGACGATATAGATTTGTCATTTGAGAAAAAGTTGAGAGTAGCTACCAGATTGTTAGAGCAGAGTGCTACTACTTGGTAGCAGAACATTTCATTGAGGCTGAGTCTAAGCCTACCTGGATAGATTTTCAGAGAGCCTTTTAGGAGAAGTACTTTATGCACTTCTACAGTAATAAAAAAAGGCAAGAGTTCATGAACCTGAGACAAATGGATAGCATGGTAGCAGATTATGAGACTCAGTTGAGATAGTTGATAGAGTTTATTCTAGAACTTGCCACTGAGAAAATTTTGTGAGCTAAGTTTGAGGCCGGGCTGAATTTAAAAATCAGAGACAGAATGTCAGTGACTGACAAGCAGAGTTATGAGGAGGTAATGTAGTTGGCCCTTCGAGCAAAGTCTTTGATTGAGGAAAGAAGGTCTAGGGTTAAATTTCAAAAGAGAAAGGACCTTAGTGTTTTAGTAGGTCAGTCTTCTAAGAAGAGTCACAGTAGTAGATCTTCGAGCGACCAGTCAATAAGTCCTAGAGTTTCTTCATCTTTTTTCCCTAGAGAACAGAGATTATCTTGATTTGATATTTTTGTCTCGAGATTAGGACGATCAGACAGAAAGTCATCTGACAGTAGGCGATGTCCTAACTGTAGGTGGTATCATAATGGGCCTTGCAGATTACCTCTCTAATGCTTTCATTATGACCAGGTGGGTCACATGAAGAGAGATTATCTTAGTTTGGGGGCAACAGAGACAGATAGTCAGTCAGGTCAAGATATGAGATTTTCTGGTGTACAACAATCCATACCTTAGCCACAGTTTACAAGTACTTGTCAGGCTAGATCAGGGGGTTGATCTGCTTGTCAGGGTAATTAGAGAAACCAGTCCCGAGTTTAGACCTGAGATTTTATGATGAAATAAGAGCAGGCTCAAGTTAATTCAGATGTGATTATAGGTATGGTGATGATTTTTGATCATCCAGCATACATTTTGGTTGATCCTGGTTCAGATAGGTCATGCATTAGCATTGTATTTGCACGTTATGCTAATAGGGACCTGGTATCGTTAGAACCAGAGTTGATTGTTCATATGCCCTTAGGACATAGATTATTATAGAACACCGTGTTTAGTAAGTGTGAGGTATGGATAAGGGATGCTGATCTTGAGGTTGATTTGATTCCATTGGGAATCTAGGATTTTGATGCCATTTTGGGCATGGACTGGTTATCACAGCATTATACTGTGATTGATTGTTTTAAGAAGGTGTTGACCTTCAGATGGTCAGGAGAGTCGAAGATCGTTTTTAAGGGCGAGCAGAGGATACTTCCTTCCTATATCATATCGACGATAGAGACTAAGAGATTACTTCAAAAAGGGTGTTAGGCGTATTTGGCATACATGATTGATAGATCAGTTCCAGGAGTTAGTCTGGAACAAGTGCCAATTATTAGAGAATTCTCCGATGTGTTTTCAGAGAAATTGTTTGGATTACCACCTGATAGAGAGTTTGAGTATTATATTGATCTGGTGCTAAGGACGACACCGATTTCGATACCACCTTATCATATAGCACCGACAAAAATGAAAGAATTAAAAGCTCAATTAGAGGACTTGGTCAAGAAAGATTTTATCCGATCAAGTATGTCACCTTGGGGTGCACCAGTTCTGTTTGTGAAAAAGAAGGATGGTATATTGAGGCTCTGTATCGATTACAGACAACTCAATCGAGTGATAATCAAGAACAAGTATCCATCGTCGAGGATAGATGATCTATTTGATCAATTGCAGGGTGCGAGTGTGTTTTTCAATATCTATTTAAGATCGGGATATCATCAGCTCAGGATTAGAGGAAGTGATGTTCTCAAGACAGTATTCAGGACTCGGTATGACCATTATGAGTTTCCAGTTATGCCATTTGGATTAACCAATGCACCTATAACATTCATGGATTTGATGAATCAGGTTTTTCATCCTTATTTGAACAAGCTTGTCGTTGTGTTTATAGATGACATACTTGTATATTCGAGAAATAAAAGAGAATATACTCAACATCTCAGGGTAGTGCTTCAAACCTTGAGAGAGAGACAACTGTATGCTAAATTCTTTAAGTCCGATTTTTGGCTTAGAGAGGTGAACTTACTGGGGCATGTTGTGTTTGGCAGTGGAATACTTGTGGATCCAAAGAAGATTGAGGCCATAGTCCAGTGGAAACAGCTAAAGAATGTTACAGAGATCCGTAGCTTCTTAGGGTTAGCGGGGTATTATAGGAGATTCGTTGAGAACTTCTCCTTATTGGATGCACCACTGATGAGACTTATCAGGAAGGAGGCTAAGTTTGAGTGGGATGATCAGTGTGAGCAGAGCTTCCAAACTCTGAAGAATTGTCTTACTTTGACACTAGTTTTGACACTCTCTACGCTAAGAGGCAGATATGTTGTTTATAGTGATGCCTCGAGGCGGGGCCTCAGTTGTGTATTGATGCAGAATGGGAAGGTTATAGCTTATGCTTCTCGATAGCTGAAGAAGCATGAAGAGAACTATCCTACCCATGATTTAAAGTTAGTTTCAGTGGTTTTTGCATTAAAGGTTTGGAGTCATTACTTGTATAGGGAGTAGTGCCAGATATTCACTGATCACAAGAGCCTCAAGTATTTACTAACGCAGAAAGAGCTAAATTTAAGACAATGACAGTGGTTAGAGTTGATTAAGGATTATGACCTGATCATTGACTACTACCCAGACAAGGCTAATTTGGTTGCTGACTCTTTGAGCAGGAAGACTTCAGCCAGTTTGGCTCATGTTCATACCACTTATATACCTTTATTGATGGATCTGAGAGCGTTGAGAGTGTCACTAGGGTATGATGAGGTTGGAGCCTTGACGGCTAACTTGGTGGTCAGACCTACCCTAGTTAATCAGATCAGACAGAGCCAAATGTCAGATAGTGAGTTGGTCAGAGCTTGTCAGAAGATTAGAGATGGCAAGAAGAGTGACTTTTACTTCACTCAGGATGGGACTTTGACTTTTAGAGGTCGAGTATGTGTACCCAGAGGCTTGATAGAGGCTATCATAGAGGAGGCATACAGTTTTGTATTTACTATACACCTAGGCAGTACTAAGATGTACCGTATCATCAGAGAGAGCTATTGGTGATCGGGGATGAAACAGGATATAGCCCAGTTTGTGGCTAGATGTTTGATATGTCAACAGGTTAAGGCTGAACACCAAAGATCTACAGGGACTTTACAACCTCTACCTATACCTGAGTGGAAGTGGGAGCACATTGCTATAGACTTCATAGTTAGGTTGCCTCGAACTCAGACGGATCACGATGCCATTTGGGTGATTATAGATTGACTCACTAAGTCAGCTCATTTTTTGCCGATTCGAGTGAATTTTTCTTTAGAGAAATTGGCCAAGTTGTATGTTTCAGAGATTGTCAGGCTGCATGGAGTGCCAGTTACCATAGTGTCAGATCGATATCCTCATTTTACATCTTGATTCTGGCCTAGATTTCAGAAAGCTCTAGGCACTCAGTTGACTTTCAGTTCTGCATTTCATCTTCAAACTGATTGTAATTAGAAAGGAACATCCAGACGCTAGAGAATATGGTTTGGGCATGTGTCATTAAATTTTTAGGCAGTTGGGATATGCACCTATCGCTGATAGAGTTCGCGTCTAACAATAGTTACCAAGCTAGTATTAGAATGGCACCTTATGAAGCATTGTATGATAGAAAATACAGAACCCCAGTGTGTTGGGATGAAGTTGGTGAAAGAAAGCTCAAGGGTATCGAGTTGATTGAAATCACCATTGATAAAGTCAAGATCTTCAGAGAAAGATTGAAAGTAGTCCAAGATAGACCGAAATCCTATGCTGATACTCGGACGAGAGTATTAGAGTTTGAGATAGGTGATCAGGTTTTCTTGAAAGTATCGCCTTGGAAAGGTATAATCGATTCAAAAATCAAGAAAAGTTACATCCTTGATATATTGGACCCTTTGGTATTGTGGAAAGAATAGGCCCAGTAGCCTATAGATTGAATTTGCCATCATAGCTGAGTAGGATACATGATGTCTTTCATGTATCTATGCTCAAGAAATATGTGCCAGATCCTTTTCACATATTTGAGACACCACCGGTGGATTTGAGAAAGGATCTCAATTGTGTGACATAACCGGTGAGGATTCTTGATTAGTAAGGGCGAGTCCTAAGAAATAAGATTTTTTCGATGGTGAAAGTTTTATGGCAGAGTGCCATAGTTGAGGAGATGACTTGGGAGACAGAGAGTCTGATGAGACGATAATATCCACACCTTTTCCAGTTTTGAGGTATGTTTTTAGTCCAAAGAAAAAGTCTTTGAATATTCTATGTGACGCATGTTTTATTTTTATTACTGTTTTATTTTATAGAAGCTACAATTCCTTCTCCTGGTAATAAATAACAAGTGAGGTATTCTAAAATATCTTTATTTGATTATTAGGGAAAAGGGGAGCTATATGCTAAGTATTATTTTTGTTTTGCATACTCATTACGTCATATAGAATTTTGAGGACAAAATTCAATTAAGGGGGGAGAGTTGTGAAACCCATCCCTTAGCATTATGGGCCTAATAATAAATCCCTCAAGAGTTTTCGTGCATGTCGTCATATTTAGATTATGCACGAGAGGGTATAAACTTGAAGAATGTGTCTTGAGTAAGATTATGGTGTAGGATATGAGTTTATGAGAAAGAATTGGATTTTTGACCCTAAAATTATCTCCAATTGAGAAAAAGTTCCATATCATTTTTGTAGAGTTCGGAGAAAGCTTTCCATTAATATATTATGGGTTCTGGTGGATATCTGAGCTAAAAGTTATGGCCAATTGAAGTTGTAGTCCTCAGAAGGAGGACCAGAAGCAAAGATATCGATACGTTTGGAAAAATGTATCGATACGTTGAGATTGAGGCCAAGGGTATCGACACCTTTAGAGACGGTATCGACACCTTTCAGTATGGATCCATCAGGGTATCGATACCTTGAGGGTACTGTAGGTCAAACGTATCGAAACGTTGGTAACGGTGATGAAGCCCACTTGCGATAAAAGGTATCGATACGTTGAGGAAGGTATCGACACCTTGCAGGCTTATGAACATTATTTTGGCCAAACGTATCGATACGTTGGGGCAATCGTATCGATACGTTGTAGAAAAAATGCCAAAGGTATCGATATGTCTTGAAACGTATCGACACCTTTGGGGATTGCACAACTTATATGCGTTCAGCAGGGGGATCGTCTTTCCCATTTGGTTTCTTTGCTTCTCTCTCTACCAAAATAGCAGAAACCATTCTCTCTTACCATTAAAACTAATCTCAACCATTTCTCCATCAAACTTCATTCTTATGAACTCAGAATCAACACCAGAACTCAGAAACCTCCTTTGATCGGAGTTTCACGTGACAGTTCGAGAGGAATCACAAAGAAAGAGTGATGGTGAACAATAACTGAGTAAGACCATCGAGCAAAGAGGGACTCAGAACACTTCTACCACCTTGGGTAAGTTGATCCCTAAGCTCATTTCTTTATTTTAAGCCTTTATTGTGCATGAATCACGAGAATAGGTTTTAGGGTTACTGTTTATAAAACCCTAAAAATTGAAGATTTTCTAATTTGTCGTCGGTATCGATGGATTAGAAGGCTTTGATAACTAATGGTATTGAAACTGATGAGAAAGAGGAGTTCTAGGAGCGGGGTTATGAAAGACAGTATGTTTAGAAAGAAAAAAGTTAGAGAGAGAGAGAAGAGTACGAGAGTTTCATGAGCATGCATTGTATCATGCACGCACACTTGTTCAGATCATGAATCTGTGCTTGTATGTCTATCCAGGAGCGGCAGTCGAGACGGAAGGATCTCCGTTGCGAGGAGGATACTGAGAGGGTGGTTTCCCACCCTAGGACAGTGAGTGGACATTCTTTTCCCTTCGCCTTATTTATTGTTCTTTATAAATGAAGATAATGCTAGAGATAATAGCATGCGAATATATACGTATATGTATGAATGTATATATATGAATACATAACTGAAATGAGGAGGCGTTGGATATTTGTTTTGTGGTGGCTGGGATGGCCCTTTGTTTATGATAGAGATAGGTTTGATGTGAAACCTAGATTACAATGAATGTGAGGCCGGAGGCCTATTGTGCTTATGCTTGATGATATTGTGATTTTGAGGTCAGTGGCCATTTTATTTATATATATGTGAATGTATTATAGTTGAGTATAATGGCTGGGGTGCCATATTTATTGATTTGGCTTTATGAGCTAGCATGTCTTGTTTATTATTTTTGCCTTGTGAGCCACAAATGATATTTTTGGTCTGGTGAGCCAATAGTTATTTGATTTGCCCTGATGGACCATTGATATCGATTTATGATTTTGTGTGCCATATCATTTACTATCAATGGGTGTGGATTGACCATACAGTCCAAGATGGGATTGGTGAAATCCATATATCCAGGTTAAAGTATGCTAGCCTTATTTTATTATATTAGACATGGGCACACATCCCCAAACAAGATTGTGGATCGGCCATACAGCTCAGATAGAGTGGGTGGGATCCTATAGACCGATGGGCTATACATATTTGAGATTAAATTGATTTTCGAGACATGTATATAATGCCACATTTCACTATGTTTGATTTATATGATTATGAGGGTGTTCTGTAATCGGTGTTTAAGGCTCTGATTTCTGTTTTGTTTATTTGTCTACTCACTGAGTATTTTTTCAAATACTCACCCCTCACTTTCCATTTCAGGTTAGTAAAGTCGGGCGCGGCGTAGCATAGCTAAAGTGAGACTTCCACACAGTTTTCAAGTACTCAACTCAGGATTTTTTATTATAGTCTACTGTATGTAAAAATATTTGTAATAAAGTGATTTGATGTAATTTAGCTTGGCCAAGAGTATTTTGTAATATATGTTTAAAAATCTTTCATCTTTTATTGTTTTGTGTTATTTTTTGGAAATAAGTTTGAAAACAGGTACTAATGCCTTGCGAGTTCTAGAAGTGCATTCTAAGTGATAGGATGTGTTCTTGAGATTTGCGGCGGTTGTCATATGGTTGACTAGGGTCGGGGCATGACAGATATGCTCTGATGACCACTGTATATATCCTAAATAAAGTTCCATCAAAATCAGTCCAAAAGACTCCATATGAGATATGAAGTGGAAAGAAACCCAATCTTGATTATATGACAATATGGGGTTGTCCAACTTATATTAAAATTGTTAACCCTGATAAGTTGGATGTAAAATTTGAGAAGGAAAGATTCATCGGATATCCTAAAGACAGTTTAGGATATTATTTTTACTTCCATACTGATCAGCGCATTTCGATCAGTAGAAATGCACACTTCTTAGAATAAGAGTTCTTGATAGAAGGTGGTGTAGGAAGACAAATTGAGTTGAAAGAAGGGCCTTTAGAAGCTTCCTCCGATGATACTGAGGCTGGACCATCCAGTTAACAAACCTTATCTCCATTTTAAATTATAATAAGAAAATATTTTAGAGTATCGCAATCTTCAGAGTGATACAGGTTTCTACATGAGCAAGAGTTTGACTTTTACCTAATGGGAGAGGCAAATCATTCTGATGATCCTGAGAGTTATGAAGAAGCTATCCTGGATAAAAATTCAGGTAGATGGCTAGAGGCTATAGATTTTGAGATACAATCCATGTATGTCAATCAAGTTTAGACACTTATTGATCCACCAGAAGGAATTATTCCTATTGGTTGCAAGTGAATCTTCAACTTGATAAGGAGGGTGAGGTCGATACCTATAAAGCACGGCTAGTTACAAAGGGGTATACTCATAAATAAGGGTTGGATTATGAGAAAACTTTTTTGGCCGTGGCTATGATTAAATTCATCCGGATTATGCTAGCTATTGCAGCATACCATGATTTAAAGATCTGGAAGATAGATGTGAAAACTACATTCTTCAATGGATGTCTTGAAGAAAATATCTATATGCAATAACCAGTTGGTTTTATATCCACTATAAATAGAAATAAGGTATATAAGTTGCATCGATTTATTTATAGATTGAAGCAAGCTTCTCAAAATTAGAACAAACGATTTGATGATGTGATCAAATCGTATGGATTTGAGCAAAACCCAAATGAACATTGTGTTTATAAATGGGTTAAGGATCATACCATAATGTTCCTCATATTGTATGTGGATGATATATTATTAATTGGTAATGATATAGGCATGA